>JANAVB010011200.1:5640438-5645438 GCA_029216955.1 Iris pallida | reverse complement strand
AGCATAGTGAAAAACTAACACTAACGCTAATTCTAGTCACTAACCACTAACATATTGTTATCCATTGATTTAGCTAATTAGTACTAAACGGTCACGACCCGCACCCGGTTTGGGGGCACAAGTACGTGGGTACATCTAGCCTACGCCGCAGTGTCGACGGTAGAACGCTGTTCTAGGTCACAACCATAACTAAACACAATATAATATACTCTTCAAATGGAGGACAATCTCCGAAGATACAACTCAATCACATAAACTAGAGGTAGATAAATGGCACGATAAGATAGATATGAAATCCACAGAATAAGATACAATCCAGAAATGAAATAAGTCTAAGTGTTTAACAACACCAAATCTCAACATCTCAAAAGACAACACAAATAACATAAAGATAAAGCCTAACAGTCTAGCCTAGGCAATAGGGTAGTATTCTCAGCAACTGTTGGATCCTCCTGAGGGTCTAGGTCACAAGTGTCATCTATACCAGCTCCGCAGTAGGTGGGGCAGAAATCCTCTTCGTTCTCTATAATATTTTTTAACAGATCCAGTCAGGACAGAAGCGAATACATAACTCTTACGCAGTTCATATCATGGCAGGAAATGTAGAACAAACAATAGAATAAAATACATTAAACGCTGTAAGAGATGTACATGAGTAGTAAAAACAGATAAATCTGAGTACAAGAAATATGTATGAAAGTAAGAACTGTAAATAATATAAGTGATTTAGAGCACAAGATGGTTATGTAACCGCCTTGATTTGCACACGCCTAAGTTACAGAGTTTGTACACGAGTATACTAAAGGAATGATCACATACCCACTTCTACTCCTCCGTCTCCAATCAATACACAATGATCCATTTAAGTTACTTTACGTACATGATTTGTTGGTTATACACGAAGCACATGTGAACATGAGAGTACATGAGAGCACACGTGAGTACACGAATAACCGAGAGCAAGGAGTACAGGATGCACATGAATAACATAAGACACGAAGTACCCGATGCACCTGTTGAGGGGATAACATCTCAAGAAAAGATCCATATAGTACTAATCCGTGTGAACAATGAGTCAGCATCAAGTAAAGTAGTCTAGAGCAAGAATATAAGTCCTAGCAAGTATGAAAAGATCAGAGCATGTACTCGCCTGATATCCTGAGCGATTGGTGAGAACAAATGTCCGAATCGGAGTAACTGAGTCCTATTTAGAACAATACAGGTTACAAAGTGTTCAATATATGATAATTGAAGTTTACAATGCATTCTACATGATACTAGGTCATTCTAGATCAAAAGTCAACTCTTGGTCAATAGTCAATATGTAGGAGTTTTGGTCAACTATCTAGTCCAAGGGGTCAATATCTAGGTAAAAACTCTATAGGGCTATCTCAATTCTAACTCAAGTATAACACAATCCAAGGTATAATACAATACCTATATATTCTAAGTTAGCAATTGACACACACACACACACACACACACACACACACACACACACAAATATATATATATATATATATAGACACATACACACACACACTAGCATTACAAATTCCTACCAACCTATAATATCCTTTAACATATACCTATATCAATCTATCACACACACACACACACACACACACACACACACACACACACACACACACACACACACACACACACACACACACAGAGAGAGCATTACAAATTCCTACCAACCTATAATATCCTTTAACCTATACCTATATCAATCTAACATACCTCATATGAACATTCCAAACCATGAACTAACGCCTATCTCTCTAATCACTAACATATATCCTAAGATAGACACACACACACACACACACACACACACACACACACACACACACATATATATATATATATATAAGTATCAACTAATGAGAGCTCTCAACCAAAACACATAGAGCCATACATTGCCTCACCTAGGACACCTCACATTCCGGACCACTTAGTCACACAAGTCAGTTGACATTGCCACTGCATATATATAAATGATACATGATAGGTAGGTGACTGGACACTAAATATGGACTGCCAAACAAAGGGTGTGAAACCCAGTTTTAGAATGTGTGATTATTTATTATTTTTATTATTATATAAAATTATTACTATTTATTATTATTCTATTATGGGTTCGAAACTATTTTCAAAAAAATTATAACTGGGATTTTTGTCGTCAGCCCGACCCCAAACCCGAACCCAACTCAGTTCCGAACCCATCCTTAGATTTTATTTAAAACCTGATTTTTGAAACTATTTATATATGTATATATAGTGGTTTAGGTTTTAATAAAAAGAAAAGAAAAAAATAAAATAAAAATCCCCATGACTTGTTCCCAAAAATCCCTACAACCTGCTCACGAGCAAGCCCCACATTTTCTCCTCCTTAACTCCCTCCTCTCCACGTTCTCACCCCCTACCCATTCTTCCCCTTATTTTCTCCCCAACAACCACTCTCCCCCACATATTCTTTCTACTACTCCACTTATAACACCACCACCCCCATCACTCACGAGCTCAAACCAACACCAGCACCCTCTCCCAAATCATCTCCTCCCCATTCCCTCACTTCCCTTCAGAGCACCCGAGCACCCGACCCGAGCGGCCGTCCACCCGAGCGCTGAGCCCCCGCACCGCTCCGGCCAAGGCCCCGGTGCCGCCCCAATCCGTCGGTGCACCTCCCAGCGAACCCGCGCCCTTCCGTCGGCGCTCAAACCCGCCGGCCTCCCCTGCCGGACCCCCCTGCCGCGCTTCCCCGCGGCTCCGCCCATCTCCGGGCCACCCGTCGCCGACCCCGATCTCCGGCAGCAGCACCGTCCGGCCCCGATCCCCGGACCCGCGCGCGCCCTGGTCCGCCCACGCCGGCGCCCGCCTCCGGCCTCGTCCAGCGCTGTCCCGCGCTTCGACTGTTCCCTTTGCTCCGGTTCCCGCGAGCCCGTGCTCCGCTGTTTTCGAACAGCGCTGTCCAGCGCTGTCCGGGCTTTTCCGACTTGCTGTCCCCGTTTATTTTTCTATAATTTTCATCTGAGAGCTCTAGCCGAGCAACCCAAGGTATAACTCCTCTGTCCCGTCCCATTTCGGTAGTCAATGATGATATTGGTCCCCGATTCCCTCCCGGGAATTCGGTTTTAGAGCGACGTAGTAACTTCGGATTTTTCGGAGATGTTCTGTGATGTTTTGTGTTTATTTCGGACTTTTCCGAAATATGTTTTCTGGATTTTGGGCGCTGTGATTTCCGAATTCATTTCGGGAATTCCCGAACTATATTTTGGGTTTCCGATTAAGCTTCGGGAATTATTCTGTGAATCTAATTTTGGTGTAAAATAGTTTGGTAGTTATTTTCTGGGTGTTCCCTGGTTTGGGACTTCTATTATGGGTGTTTTCGGCGCATTTTCCCAGTTTTGGGTTGTCCCGAAAATAGAGGAAATGTTGCCCAAATTTTTATAAAATTTTAGAAATGAATTTCAAATCGGTTTTCGGAAATTATTTATTTAATTGGATTTCTGGGCGACGACCATACCGGTCCGTGGGCCCTAGCGAAATGCAAACGAAACCGATTTTACCCGGACGTTGAGGCATTAGCTAATAGTGACGATTGGACCAAGTCTGAGACTCCTAAGATTTTATTTATTTTATTTTTAATTTTGTTTCCGATATTTTAAAATACAGGATATTAGTCAGAGCTAACTAACTTTCTCTTATTTTAATTTATGTAAAGTTTGTAAGGGCATAAGCCCATATTCCTATTCTGTCAGCTGTGCCAATGTATTGTGTAGCCTAGGTTTTTTATTTATTTTCTGGGTTGATTTTTCTTTAATTTTTTGGATGGTTTTATCATTTATATTAATAGGCGCTTCGTAACAAAATGACTGATAAATATTTTGTATAAATTAATAAGGATTTTTCACGATAAAATAACTTGATTAAAATATTGATAATTAAACAAAACCCACGATTTATCATTGAAAGAAATAGTAGTTTTATATATAATATTACAAAATACAAGTTTTTGCCAAATTAACCGGTAACGACAATTTTCCAAGTAAAACCAGAAACTGGCTATCCAACTAAATGAGAACCAACGTAGTACGCGTCGTAAACCGTTACCAGTAGATTAAATATACAAACTTAAAATCTGACTAGGACATGCTACTAGAGATCGCAACTAGCACACCTAGCTTGGTTTCACAATGGTTCTAAGTCAAGTTCTCCAACTGTAGGATCTCGGAGACGAACCTAGCATCTTCCCAGAACCAACACCGTTTCAAGTCTAAACAAAGGCAAGTACATTTTGTGTTAGTTTACAATTATTTAATAATCGTTTTATTGCAAGTTTAAACCACGATGCAACACGAAACTCACTCTGAGAGCACTGACTGATTGACTGCTGGGTACTGGGGGAGTAGTGTAATGAGTATGACCACATCCAAAGTAGTATAATGACTGTATTAGCTTACCCCTCATACACACGAGGATAAGCCATATCGTATCAATAGGATACAACTGTACAACCCAAGCCGGTCATATTCATTGCCTATTCACATCACAATATTTTAACTGCTGGAGAACTGTTTATTTCAAATTGTTTAAAAGTGCATGAATCTATTATTATTTTAATTGTTAGATTATCATGAATTGTACTTTGCTCCCTCCTGACTGGAGATAACATTTTTAGGGGATCTTGAGGATGCTGAGCTATTATACAACAGCTATTATGACCCAGTTCTGCACCCTGTGGTATTGCCAGAGTCCCCATTGGAGGACGCAGGACCTGAGGCCGACGAGCCGAACGCTTAGCTAGATTTTCTGTTTCCAGTTTGTTACTTTAAAATTTTGTTATTTGAATTCTGCATTTAATTCAGTTCTTTTGCATTCCAACTGTATTTATTTTAAAGTTGAATAAAGTTTTAAATTCCCGAATATTGAGTTGTGACAAATATTTAGATGTTGTGATTACCTGCAATAGTGGATACAGCTTACTGCCGCCG
>JANAVB010011200.1:5452938-5635438 GCA_029216955.1 Iris pallida | reverse complement strand
GTGACACGTTTTTATGGTGGCCCATGTAGGTCAGAGTTGCAACTAGGGCGATTTCGTAATGGTGCTCGACTTAGAGTGCTAATTACGAGCCTGCTGTCAGGATATAGGTTTTAGGTTATGATAGGAGTTACTTAATCACATATTAGGAAAATTCCAATCTTTTGATTACCATGACAAACTCTTCTGGCATTTTGAAATAAATTGTCCTTCCTTGATGATATCATATCATGTGCCATATTGATTTCCTTGCTTGAATCTGTCTCCAGGATTACAGTGACTCGAGCTCAGGCAGCTGGATCCAGTGCAGCACCGGAGAGGTCTGATCCGTCGCAACCTATTTTTCTGACTGAGAGAGATGCAGATCAGGAGATTGACCCTACTGTCCCTGTCGTTCCAGAGGTAGCGGCAACAGTACCGGGGGGTCATCCTCCACAAGTCCCGAGGACTGTACCTATTCAGTCGGAGACTCTTCCACCTCCACCTGCGTTGTCGATTGACGCTACTCAGATGTTCGTGCTCCTTCAGCAGATGATGGAGGCGCAGGTGAAAGCCAAGAGACAGACTCTCTAGCCTCATGATCAACATCTAGATTAGGGTAATTCTAGGGTTAGACCTAATATAACACTTAGTATATTATTAATTAAATAAAATTCAAAAATAATAATTCACAAATTACCTAAATACCCTTAGCCTAAAAAGTGGTATTGAACTAATCTAATTACATTAGTTAGGTCTCCATGATCATAGTTAGTCTCTAGGCTAAGTAGTTCTATGGTTTTACTAGCAAGGAACACAATCACAATACAACAATTTAAATATTATTAAATTAATAAAAAATTCACCAATTAATCATTAAAATGATTTAATTCTATTATTTAATAACTATCATGATCAATTTTATAAAAGTTCAAAATTACCCTCATTTTAGAAAAATGGTAGTTAAAGTAATTACTGTCTATTAATCAATCAATTAATTTAATTACTAGTGTATTAAAAGTTGTTAGCTAATTACAATTTAGCTATTATCCATACAAAATCGTAGCCCAATTGGAAACGAATATCCTATCAATTTTGAAAAACTTTTAACTAAAATAATTTAGTAAATAAATATTTTTATTATTTACAAAACATTATATTACTAATATTCCTTTATAAGAAAATAAATATTTATATTTTATATCTTTTCTCGAAGTGGACAAAGAGAATTTCAATTAGCGTAAACATCTCACAAAAGGTAATTTTTACAAAACTAAAGACCAACAAAATATTGATAACAATTTACGATCAAAAATATTTTTTTCCCTCAATATTGGAATTGCACGATTTTCAAAGATTCAAAAAATTCAGAGAATTGAAAATACAAAAAATTTCGGAAAAAAAATGCAAACTATCGATTAACGGAGGTTACAAATATACCCTCCTTAAAAAAATTTCATCCTCGAAATTAACATTGGCGGAGGGATCAAACCATGATAGAGAGTTTAATCCGTGCCTTAGGCACGATCAAAGAACGATGACTTGGCACGATCAAGATAATCAATTCAAAATAACTTCGGCACGATTAGTGATTTTGCGTACGATAGAATCGAATTATGAACGAAATTATATAGGCATGATTTAGAAAATAAACTTAAGTCATTCTGGCACGACCTTAGTCATGGTCAGGAGAATCGAAGGTAGAATTCGAAATTCAAGTATAAGATGATTTAGTAGGGTCTGGCTTGAAATAAATAAAATTAGTTTCAAATCGCATAGATACGATCAAGATCAAAACCTAGTTATGATCAAGATAATTTTTTTGGCACTATCAAGATTTAGAGTCAAGGTCTTGTAGGCACGATCGAAAATTTAATGAGTATGATTAATTAGGTCATGAAATATGATCTGAGTTCGTACGTGATTAAGATTTGCAAGTGATCTAAGTTCACTTGACACGATTTAAGATACGACTACGAAAACCAAAACTTGGGCATGTTTTCGGAATGGAACCTAAGCATGAATATCTACAGAATAAAATTTTGGCAGGAATAGAAAATGGTTCAGACATAATCAAAGTCTATATTCTGGCACGACTAATCTATCATATAGTCGTGACCGAGGATAAGGGTTTTAGGCACAATTTAGAATAAATTCAAGTTATTTAAGCGCGAAGTCGCGACTAGGAAAATCAAAATTGTTCAATTATGATCAAGTTAGAATCAGGTCTACGTATTGAATGATCAATTATGATATAGGCTCGATATGATCAGATTTATGGTTACATGGGCACGTTCAAATACGAAAATGACGCGATTGGCATCGTTAGGAATAACCAATTGTTTAGTATGATAAGTCACCAGGGATCAAACCATCTGGTCATGAATGAAATCAAGGCTCGGACGTGTTCAAAAATTTGGAATGACTAACCACTTAGGCACGATGTAGAATAGAGCGACGAAAATTTTAAACCTAGTCATGATCAGGAATGAAACCTGAGCACAAGTGACTAGCGGATCAAAATTTAGGCATGATGGAAATTTATCCAGACATGATCAAATTTCGAATTCTGACTTGACATGGTTCATAATCAGATCGGATAATTTTGATCAAGGACCAAAATTTTAGTCACGATTCAGAGGCAAAATCAGTACGTATAGCCATGATCGTTAAAATAACGATTGTAGGATTCAAGTCATCTAGTCATGTCAAGTCATCTAGGCATGACTAATCACGAGAATTTTAGATATAATCAGGAAATCAAATCATGATCAAAAAAGTTTAGGCACGAGTGTTAAAATTCAAGCATGATCATAATCGAAATGTAGTTGCGATCAAGGATAAGGTAAGCCTAGCCTTGATCCAAACAATATTTAGATACAATAGAAAATATAATTAAAGTCTAGGTACAAGCAGTAAAGGATTGAAATCGAATCACGGTCGGGTTTAAAGTCACTTGAGTATTGTCGGTAATCAAGAACTTGGCACGATAAGGAAGGTGACCAAAATCGGTTAGTCACAATCAGGAGGATCAAAATTTTAGCGATGTGGTATTTAAGAAATGATTTAAGGACAGAGAAATCAATCTCTTCTACTATGATAGAAAAATCAAGATAGGATTGCAGAAGGAAGTCAAGTCATCTTACTCCATTTTGACTATTACTAGATTATCTGGTCATAATTTTCCAATTTTGTTTTTATCTTACAAGTCCAGACATACCGCTACAAAATCATGATCTCCAATTGTAAAAATTACCCTGTCATAATACTACCAGAAATCAAATATTCGATCATGAAGATTGAACCTTTCCATAAACACTACAGGCTTGACCTTTATTCCAAGGCAGTGCCCATGAAGCACGCTCTTGTTAGAATTCTTCATTTTTTTGATTTCGTACGTCACTATCAAATTAGTCTTCTTGAAATTTAAGTTCCTCCACCTTGTCCTAATTTTGATTTGAAATCTCTAAATTAGGCTTATGAAATATTCTTGAACATCCATTCAAGTTATAGCCCTCATATTACTCCAATATAATGCCACCCTACCATATAAAATTTCTTCTTCATTATTTCAATTATCAACCTTTATAATTTCTTTCAACTTTCATACCTTCAATATTATCTTTTTTTTAATTATAATAATCTCCACAGAATCTCTATAAAAAAATTTTATAACTCAAATTTTTTGTTCTTCCGATTCCTAATCATTCTTACCAATCTTTGTTCAATTTCATGTCGTCACCGTATATAGTCATAAGCTTCCTTCTATATATTCGAATTCCAAATTTTGGTGTCTTGTCTTAATTCCCTAAGATAATATCCCAAGAATTAGTAATAACAAGCATCTAAACTCTCAAGAATCAACACTCTCGAATATCCTTATCAGTTCTAAAAGTTCAACTACAAAATATTGCAGTTCTCACTATTAATGTATATTCTACTGTCATTCTTACTCGAAATCCTCCTACTTTCTTTCCAAAATAATCCGTATTCGAAATATTCCTCTAAGTGTAATTTTTTCCAATTTGATAATATCGGCCTCTTGATTTTGTTTCCAATTTTAGTCATATCCTTATCCTACAATTTTATCTAAATGTCCAATATTTTATATTCTTGCCAAGATTATCGCATGATAACAAATTTTACTCCCTTTCAAGCTAGATGACTACAACACTTCCTCGGCCTTCTTAAAGTAAAGAGATACGAGAATTCAAAAAGATTTCAAAGTGTAGCTGACAGAAGAAGATACGAGATAGTTAATCGATGTAATTAGGACAGGGTTAGTTAAGACAAGAGAATAATGGTAAGATAAGAAAATAATAGTAAGACAAAAAAATAATGATAGGAATTGTTCTTTCTCATATGGTCATAAAGAACTAAACCAATTTAGGATATGATCTGATAACCATACAAGTCTTCCTGAAATCATGTTGCCAGAATTTTTGCCACGCCAGTAGGCATAGCTGCAATAAACGATAGAGTCCATAACTAAGGTATACACCCTATAATCATGTTACCTAGAATTCTTACCATTCCAACCGGTATGACTGCAAGAAAATCTAAATTCCATAACTAGGAGAAGTTTATCCAAAATCAGGCTCTATGTCCTTGTTATGCTAGCTAGTATGGCTGTGATAAATTCTAAACTCCATAAATAAAGTAGACATTTACCTTTTCCACTATCCTCATTAAATATGTTATCAGATTATACCTTAATTCAATCCATAAATTTTATCTAGATACAAAATGAAAGTCAAAAATGAACATCAAGATTCAATCATTCGTACAAGAAAGAGTAGACGGAAACAATTGAAAACACATTTCAATATAGAGTTTAAAGAGAGGTTCTCTGGGGTTGTTCTAAAGGTACTATCTAGGTCAAAATTCAAAATTCCTTGAACATAGTCTAAAATATATCTCAACCTTTATATATAAGATTGGCTAATCATTCTCTCCTCAACCTAAATGGTATATAAGTTCAACTTCTACCTTCTAGTTCTCTCTACAGTCCATAAACTCATCCTAATGCAAGAATAGGGTTCGATAACGGATAAATATTCAAATCAGGACGAGCAAAAGCAAGTGAGAATAAACTCGAAAGAGTTTTCGAAGTAAGATTCTCAGGGGTCATCCCTAGAATCTATCAAGAGATCCTAATATATGATTGAGTACTAAAACTCCAAAATATTCCACGATTCAAATTCTAATCCTAGGGCAGGCTCGCAGTAGTACGGATAAGCCTAAGTACTACCACGACTTTGCAATAGTTGCAAAGACTGACCTGCATGGGCCACCATAAAAATGTATCACGACCCACACCCGGATAATCGGACATGAGTAAGTGGGCCACGCCCAGCCTACGTCGTAGTGTCGGCAGTAGAACGCTGTCAAGTACCCAATAGATATCTACAACATCTAGATAATATATAACAACAAATGTACTCAAATTACATTGCAAGCAGCTAAGGAAGATATGGAATAGAAAATATATCAATAACTCTGAAATAACTAAAGTCTACAAATGTATATACGAATTCAGAATGTATCGGATACAAATCCGATAAGGAAACATAAATCATAATACAAAGGCCTAGAACTCCCGGAAGACAACTCACGATGAATAAAACATCGAGATTCGTCTCAGGTAGCATCATCTAGTAGTCCAATAAAGTGGGGCATAACAATATCTAAAAATGTGGTTATCCAGTCAGAATTAGAGCGAATTACATAACCCTAAAAGCAGTTACAGTGTATGGTAGAAAGTATAGAGCTAGCAATAGAATAAGATACATGACATGCCGTAAGAAAAATACAAAAAAATAGAGAAATAACATCATGAAGGTATAAGTAAACTGAGTACATGAATAAAATAGAGAACATGATAAACTGTAATAAATATAAATGGTTTAGAGCCCAAGACAGTTATGTGAATGGTTTAGGTTGCACATGATTGTTCTATGGTAACTCCATTATACATGAATGTATAATCGACATGTACATGAATATACTACAAAGATTAATCACATAACCACTTATACTCTCTCTACCCCAATCAATACACAAGGATCCGATCACGTTACGTTACATACATGATTGTTAGTTTGAATATGAAGCACATGTGAGCACATGCGAGTACATGAGAGCACATGAGAGTACATGAAAAATAAAAGTACAAGGAGTACACGATGTATATGATAAAGTATATGAACATGAAATATCCGATGTACCCGATAAGGGGATAACATCGCATGATAAGATCTATATAGTACCAATTCGTGTTAACAATATGTCAGCATCAAGAAAAGTAGTCTAGAGCAGATAATATAGATACTTTCTTGGAGTCGACGTGCACGACACGAACGCGTCGACACAGGATAGGTATGATGCTATGCTCCATAAGATGGTCCCAAACAATGGCACAGGTAGTTCCATTGAGTCCAGAATAGTCCAAAAAGCCTAGTTTGGTATAAAGAAGCCCTAAGTTAGAGTTTGGCATAATAATCGAATCAAGAACGAGAAAACGACTATATTGGTCGTGATTAATTTAAGAAAGAGTATAACTAATTAAATATACTATTTTAAAATCATTTCTAAGACTCCAATTTGTCAACTATAACTAGGCTCAAAAGTTTAATATAATAATATATTTTAAAACTCCAAAACTCAGTTGAAAAGAAGTAGGGCCTAAGACCCAAACCTAATATTTGTTGTAAGAAATTTTAGATATATATAAATATTAACCAAAATGTGCAATCAATAATACTAATATTAATTATAATATAGAAGTTAATACAATAATAATATTAGTAATATCAATAGATATATTTATAAGCCGAGATAACCAATAAATAACAATTCGTCCCCGCTCTTTGCGGTCCACTTTGTAATACCTACGGCTTGCTAACTCAGTCTCGAACTGAGTATTTAGGGAAACCATTTGCCGATATTGATTGATCACGGATGAAATGCAATGATCCTTTCCAATTAATGGATCGGCTTCTATTGAAATGAATCCAAGGGTTTTGTAGGATATTTTCTTTTGCTGCTTGGTTTTGAAGAATACGTTTTTGTGTTGATTTTCGATGATTGGTTTTTATTGTTCGCTTTCATCATATTGTGCATTCATTCCGAATCTTGAGAGAAAGAGACCGAAGTATGCTAATCAAATGTCGGTGCCAATGTAGGATGCTTAGGAGGAGCGTGAACGGTGCGTGAAGTCCCTCGTTCTCTCGAATAAGATTCAATCTCGGTGAGTTGCTTTAACCGGGCTAGCATTTATCTCCACGCCCTAAGAAAATGATCTCTAGTCCAAGCTGCTACCTCGTCCCTCTGATCAATGATACCACAATAACAAAAGATAAGAGAAGATAAGTGAATTGAATCGAATGCTTCATCATGTGCTGCTAAAGATCTATTTCACATAAATGATCATATGCTTTATTGCTAGTATGCTATAAAAATGTAGACATGGATAGACAACTTGTACATGTTGAGATGAATAAGAAGTGAGGCACGAAATGAACGTGTCACATATCTGTTAAGACGTGAAATGAACGCGTCATGACCCGTGTACAAATTTGTTACATCTGATAGGAAGGATAGAGAATGCATTGGTCTCGGAGAACTTGTTCATAAGGTATCATTTCTCGGGTGGATTCTTGCGGTGCCTCGAACCACTTGGCCTAGGAGAGATTATGGCACCCTGAGGTAAATGAGAACTCACGATCAGGGGGGTGTTGAGTCCTTAGCGACGAGCTGAACCAAAGAGTCACAATGGCTAATCATGACAAATGACCCCGTGGACCATCATGTAGATAGGCCACATGCATAATCCAAATTATGAACTTCAATAACTATAAGAATGGAACATAAGTCATTCGTTAAGCAAATTGTGCTAACATGTCTCGTGCAGGAATGGCTGTCGGCGATGGGTAAGATTATTGTGCAAATGATTTCTACTGTTTATGCTTCTTATGATTTGTTAAAAAGAACCTAGATAAGTAGAAAGATCACATAATAATTGTATGCTAGCTTCACATGTTGAATTAGTGCAAATTTTTGTGAGTTCGGTTAAAAGCTGCTCGCCATTACAAGATATGTACTGACCCACGTTGTGGGCATCCTTTTTCAGCTAGCAATGAGATAGGGGGATTTCAAGTGAGGCATTAAAGCTTGTCCATCCCAGTAGAACTTGTTGGTTGCCTCGAAGCATTTTCATTTTCATGTCAAGTTTGCAAGTTTCCTTTGAAGGAGTCTTTTCATTTTCGACTATCTAATAAAGGAATATGATGTATGGGCATTGTGGCTATTTTGAAAAAGAGTTTCAAAGAGAGATATGTAAGCAAAATTATGGCATTTTGAGTCGCAAGCTTTGTACTTTGTAATCCTATCAAGTTATGAATAAAAGAAGTGTTTCCTTTTCAAATCTTTGTGTCCAATATTTGGTTTTCTGCTATAAAATGTGCTGCATGTGTGTGTTTTGCTTTGTCTAGTTGTATTGTGCAGGTAATAGGCTTATGCAAGCGCAACTTAGGATTGCACGACATTATGCCTTAGCGAGGACGAATGACCTTAGCGGGATCTTCGGGCATGAAAAAGTGGTATCAGAGCACGGTTTTACGTCATTGGTCTCTTGCAAATATCATTTTCAAAAAAGTATATAAAGTATTTTGATGGCTTTCAAAGGTCCCGATTTTAAGATTTCGAAAACCAATATTCCATACAATAAGTCCATAGTATTTTATGAGACTGACATAAGTTATACTCTTTTGTAGAGAAATAGCTCATCGACCATCTGGCTCGACCGATCCGGTAGAGCAAATTTTTGCCATGATGGAAATTCAATGAAAGGAAGATGAGGAGCGTAGCCTGGCGCAACATGCCCAAATGGAAACTCAGCAAAAATAAGCAGATGAGCATAGCATGGCACAACAGAAGCAGCTGAATGCCTTGGCCCAAATCATATCTTCGCTAGCGGGCAATCGTGATACCACCGTAGCGAACAATCCAACTGACACTTTCGAGATTAGGCCCGTAGATGGTGACGAGCCACAGCCGGCACATTTACACTCTTTCTTTAGGCCAAAGGACTTCTTGGATGCGAAACCTTCAGAATTTGAGGGCAGGACATCACCAGATAAGGTGATGGACTGGATCGATAAAATAGAAAGTCTGTTCACATTCATAGGAGTTTCAAACAGTAAGTAGGTAGTTTGTGCCGCTTTGCAACTACGACTGTGAGCTAAAGATTGGTGGAATGCGAAGAAGCCACAACTGCTAGGGGTGGAAAGGTTTCATGGGCCTCATTCAAGAAGGCATTTCTGGAGCAATATCTGCCTCCTGCCATCAGTCAGAAAATGGAGAATGAATTCATGTTACTGAAATAGGGGATCACGTCCGTGGAAGACTATGAGTCTGAATTTGCCAAGCTGGCCACGTTTGCTAGTGCAATGATACCAACTGAGAGGTCTCGCATTAATCGATTCATTCAAGGTCTGGATGATAACATTCAAGAGAATGTCTTGAATCATGAATGTGAATCATATACCAAGGCCTTCGAGGCGACGATATAGGTGGAGCAATTTAAGCTAAGGAGTGCACCAGTGAAAGCTCAGATTGGGCATAATTATTCTAGAAAGTGGTACTATGATGGTGAAAGAAAGGCCGATAGGGAACTCCGAAATGAAACGGTGTGTACCTACTGCGGACGAAGAGGGCATGTTAAAGATGACTGTTGCTATACGAAGGGAGTAGAATATGGGCACGGTGGCATACGTAGGAACACTAAAGAGGAGTGTCGTACTACTAACAAGGCTTGCTTCAGTTGCGGTCAATAAGGTCACATTATCAGGAACTGTCCGAAAAGAAACCGTAACGATACTGAGAAGCGTGGGCCGTTGAGGGATCCACCATCGATTCAGGACAACCCGTACAATCAGCCGCTATGGAATGCTCGTGTTTTCAATCTGTCGACCTTGCTTGATCAGGGTTAGGACCGTGATAGAGGTAAGCTTATTTCTTAAGTTTTGATGACAAAACTTTTTCTTAGTAGATTATTATGTAGTGTCCTGCTCTTCGCAATCGACTATGTAATACCTACGGCTTGCTAACCCAGTCTTGAACTAAGTATTTGGGAAAACTATTTGTCGGTATCGATTGATCACGGATGAAATGCAATGAACCTTTCCAATTAATGTATCGGCTTCTATTGAAATGAATCCAAGTATTTTGTTGGATGTTTTCTTTTGTTGTTTGGTTTTGATGAATGTGATTTCGTATTAGTTTTTGATGATTGGTTTTCATTGTTCGCTTTCATCTTATTACGCATTCATTCCGAATCTTGAGAGAAAGACCGAAGTATGCTAATCAAATGTCGGTGCCAATATAGGATGCTTAGGAGGAGCGTGAATGGCGTGTGAAGTCTCTCATTCTCTCGAATAAGATTCAATCTCGGTGAGTTGCTTTAACCGGGCTAGCACTTATCTACATGCCCTAAGAAAATAATCTCTAGTCCACGCTGCTGCCTCATCCCTCTGATCAACGATACCACAATAACAAAAGATAAGAGAAGATAAGTGAATTGAATCGAATGCTTCATCATGTGCTACTAAACATCTATTTCAAATGAATGATCATATGCTTTGTTGTTAGTATGCTATAAAAATATAGACATGGATAGACAACTTGTACATGTTGAGATAAATAAGAAACGAGGCATGAAATGAACGTGTCATATATTTGTTAAGACATGAAATGAACGCATCATGACCCGTGTACAAATTTGTTACATCTGATAGGAAGGATAGAGAATGCATTGGTCTCGGACAATCTGTACACAAGGTATCGTCTCTCGGGTCAATTCTTGGGGTGCCTCAAACCACTTGGCCTAGGAAAGATTATGGCATCCTGAGGTAAATGAGACCTCGGGATCAGGGGGTGTTGAGTCCTTAGAGACGAGCTGAACCAAAGAGTCACAACGGCTAATCACGAGAAATAACCCCGTAGACCATCATGTAGATAGGCCACATGCATGATCCAAATTATGAACTTCAATATCTGCAAGAATGGAGCATAAGTTATTCGTTATACAAATTGTGCTAACATGTCTCGTGTAGGGATGGCTGTCGGCGATGGGTAAGATTATTGTGCAAATAATTTCTACTGTTTATGCTTCTTATGATTTGTTAAAAAGAACTTAAACAAGTAGAAAAATCACATAATAATTGTATGCTAGCTTCACATGTTGACTTAGGGCAGATTTTTGTGAGTTCGGCTAAAAGCCGCTCGCCAGTACAAGATGTGTACTGACCCATGTTGTGGGCATCCTTTTTCAGCTAGCAAGGAGATATAGGGATTTCAAGTGAGGCATTAAAGCTCGTTCAGCCTAGTAGAGCTTGTTGGTTGCCTAGAAGTATTTTCATTTTCAAGTCAAGTTTGCAAGTTTCCTTTGAAGGTGTCTTTTCATTTTCGACTATATAATAAAGGGATATGATGTATGGGAATTGTGGCTATTTTGAATAAGATTTTCAAAGAGAGATATGTAAGAAAAATTATGGCATTTTGAGTCGCAAGCTTTGTACTTTGTAATTCTATCACGTTATGAATAAAAGAAGTGTTTCCTTTTCAAATTTTTGTGTCCAATATTTGGTTTTCTATAATGAAATGTGTTGCATGTGTGTGTTTTGCTTTGTCTAGTTGTATTGTGCAGGTACTGACCTTGCGCAAGCACAACTTAGGCTTGTATGGCCTCACACCTTAGCGAGGATGAACGATCCTGCAGGGATCAAAATGAGGACGAACGACCCTAGAGGGATCGGGACGTGACAACTAGAGCCTCCTCAGGTGGAGCTAAACCTCATCTATGCCTACTACATCCTGTGGGCCGTACTACGTAGGGAAACCGTCATCTGATTCGTCTAGAAAAAATATTTCCAGTCAGGATTGGAGCGAAGCATACCTCTAACAACAGTTCCAATTAAATGCTAAATGATATGAAACAATAATAGTAAGCATAATTCATTATGAGCATATAGAACTGTACCATAAATATCTAGTATAACATGTAATAAGAATGATAAGACAGAGTGATAAAGAGCATCACAATGAACATGAAATAGACAGAAAAGGAACTGAACTAAGTTTATTTTTTATCATCATTTACAACATATGTTCTATCAATAACAATGTCCACAATAATATGGCTCAATCATACGGGTAATGTATGATTGGCTATCCACAATAGTACAAAAGTACGACTCAATCCTGTATGATTGGCTATCTATAATGTTACAATAGTACGGCTCAATCCAAAAATATCGGCTATCTACAATATCACAATAGTATGGCTCAATCATACGGGTAACGTATGATTGGCTATCCACAATAGTACAAGTGTACGGCTCAATCCAACAGGATTGGCTATCCACAATGTCACAATAGTATGACTCAATCATACGGGTGACGTTTGATTGGCTATCCACAATAGATCAAGATGGTGTCAACTTATGAGCAGGTTGATCGAAATATATAATAAGATATGAGAACAATATGTATATCAAGACAGAAACCATATCAACTAACTCGTGTAACCATCGTGTCAGGAATTAAGTAGTACATCCCTAAATACATGAATCATAACAATTATCATATAAAAGAAACTATTAGAGATGTACTTGCCTGAGATTCGGTGTGAAGTATCAACATTATCTGATACGGTACCTCGAAGACCTAAATATGGAATATCAATGTCAATTGGTATTTTAGAATCATAAATACTATACTAGCTTGATACTAGGTCTCCAAGTCATTTCTGGGTCAACTAGGTCAAACTAGGTCATACCTAGGTTTCTAAGTCTCTTCCATGTTATACCAAGGTATCCTAGCTAACACTAGGCAATAATGGCTTATATCCTATGAATTTACCCTTACCTTAGACATTACCTATATATACCCTTACTTAACCTTCCTATACCACGTCTACATGTTACTTTGGTATGCCCAAATACCTTTGCACTATAACCTACACATAGCTTATTACCTTGATACTTATTATAAAGGTAATACTCATATCCATACTATATAGTTTATTATATATATACCCTATGCCATAGAGGTGTCTATATAAATTTACCCATGATATATATAATTACCCACATGGTTGCCTATACATACACTATTTTTTCCTATGCACTCTAACACACTACATACTCTTACACAAGATATGCTTAACTACCAACAACCCTGCTACCCATCTATCTACTAGGACACACATGTGGGGACTCTCATACACCTCCATAGGCAGTATACTCAATTGAACACTCAACCTGTTACCTAAAAAGGCACACACAGGTAATTTGGTTGCTAGTGCAACCCTGCTAGTTGTTGTGCCTAGCAGCTAGTGTTGCTGCCCTGTGCAATACTGCCCTAAACTCTTGCTATTGCTCTTCCTACACGGCATCTCTTCCTACCATCACTGTACTGCCCCAGTTATCTGCCTGCTGCTTAGCTGCCTAGTGTAAGCAATGTTATTGCTTGGTCTCTCCATGTTCCTCCTTGCATAGGTGACATGCTGCCATAATTAGTGTAGCTGCTCTTTGCTTGTGCAAAGAGCAAAGCACTAATTTAATGCTGTTACCTACCTACTGATAGCTGTACTACTTCCCTCCCTCTTGCTACTCACACATACAGGTGATACATACTCTAAACACAGGTTTCATGTTCTTCTCCCCTCAACTAATACACAAATACACACCCTCTGTTGCTAATTTTCAATGAACAAAAAATCGTTGCAAAAGACCTTTTGATATGCACTCATGGCGACGAAGTGGATAACAAAAATGTTTCGTTGTAAATACTTTTTTGTAACAAATTAATCATCTTTTGCAATAATTTTTTTGCTGCAAGAAGTAAAAATTCTTGTAGTGACTGTTGTATTTTACACCTGCTGTAGTGGTTATTTGTACTGCTACTGCTCTAGTCAACATGGCATTGCCTGGTGCCTACACACAGCAGCAAGTTGCTGTTGTGATACCCTCACCTCTTCCTTCTTCAACCTATCTATCTATGTCCTTTTCTCTCTATCTAGTTTCTCTCAATATACCTATCAAGCTATTTTACTATCTATCTACTAATCTATATTCCAATGTCCACACACTCACCAATCAAGTGTTTAACACCTATGCACATATGCTATATCCCACAAAATATATTATCCAAACACACTCACTCTAACACAAAACACATATACGTTAGCCCAATGATTACATCATATTTTTGAATATGGCTAATCAGTTTAGTTTAACATCATAATATCACTAATATTCATATAGTCACTATCATGTTGCTACTTAAACTTAGCATTATCCTAATTGTCCTATATCATATTGTCATGCTTGTATCATATTGTAACATATTTTGCTCGCCTAACATGTATTTGTAGACATGCAGTAAGTATGATCAAACATGATCAAATCAGGACATAGGCAATGAAGAATTAATGATGGACCAAAGGCGACATCATACAAAAAAATTTCTCTGAACCGCCTAGCGACCTATCCGGGGCCTCGTATCGGGGGTTCCGCTGCCCGGTCAGCGGACAGGGGTCGAGGGGACAGCGCCCCCCGTCGGAGGTTCGGGGGCGAAGCCCCCGAATGGTATTCAAATTTCCAGAAACTGATTTTTAGGGCCTAGGAGAATGTAATCTTCAATTTATTGAGTCTAGGAGAATGTGTACGTTGAGTCGCATTGAGTCATCTCAACCCCTAGACATATCTCTCCAAGCTCTACCATACAACCAGACCAATTCCTGAACCAAGCCCAAGCTCCACCAAGCCCAAAAGCCCAAAGGCCATTCTGCCACCTAGGAGGCAGAGTTCGGGCCGAACTCTGTCCCCACACAAAGTTCGGGTCGAACTCTGTCCCCTGATTTCCAGAAACTAATTTTTAGGGCCTGCTTGGTACAAGCTGTCCAACGTTCAAAAAATTGAATTCTTAGGACAGAATTCGGGCCGAACTCTGCCTCCCCAGAGTATTTTAAATAGAGCTTGAATTCTTTTATTTTATATCATCTCTCACCTTCAAATATTCAAGCTTTCTAAGCTCTACTACTCAAAAGCCTTATTCTTTCACATCTCCTAAGCCATAACTCTCCTTAGCCCAAGGTGCTCAGTGCGATATCAACTAGAAGTTGTGTGCAAGTGTGAAAGAAAAGTCACTTGGACAATTCTAAGTTTTGCCACCTGCGAATCTGTAAGAAGTTGGCGTGCTCTTCTGAGTAAAGGCACGTGGTTGTACACTATTTCACAAATAGTGGATTTCAATCCTGAGCTAGAGTTCTCAGGCCTGGACTAGTCCTCCACGAGGGAAACCAGGTTAAAACTGCTGTGTCTGTAAATGCTCTTCTGATCTTTATTTACTTCTGTATTTCTCTCTAATTTATTTACTATCTTGATAGTTGTTTTGTGGAGGTGATATAGAGTTAATTTTTATTTGGTGATTATCGACACAAAATCTATTCACCCCCCTCTAGAGTTGCCTACACGTTATTTCAATTGGTATCAAAGCAAGGTCTCTATTGTTAGGCTTAACATCCTTAGAGTAGATCCTTATTTATTTGTGTATGGCTTCGTATTCCTCCTCCTCTGATAAAGAGGGTTTTTACTTCTAGTAGCATAGACAATTATGTTTCTTCTAAATGCAAGAAATGCTCTAAGTGGAAAGCCATGGCTAACCAATCCTTAAAGTTTGCTAAGGCTTTTCATTCTACAAATGAAGAACTTTCAGAAAAGGTTATTCATTTAGAAGAATCTAATGAGTTTTTGAGAAATGAAAACAATGATCTATTATCTAGACTTGACTCTCAAAACTCATCTTGTGTTTCTTTAAAGAGTTTGAATGATTCTTTAATTTTGAAAATCAAATCTCTTTCCTCATCAATAGAAGATCTTAAGAAGCAAGCACATGAGCTAAATTACTTGCATGATTCTTCTATTGACTCTTTAAAGAAACAAAATGATGATTTTATTTCTAGAATTGCTTTATTTGAAAAAGAGAATTATTTTTTAAATGCTAAATTTGATTCTCTTACTTGTTTGCATAATGATTTGCTATTATAACATGATATTCTTAAGACCAATCCATGCATGCTCACTCTAGAGATATTTATCATTCTAGTATGTCACATGTTCATAATCATGCTTATTCTGATACATGTGCACACACTAGTATTAGGTGCTTCTATTGCTCTCGTATTGGACACATGAGTGTAACTTGTCCTATTCGTAGGAGTTTTTCTACCAATGCTAGAGTAAGTAGTATATGGGCCCCTAAAGCTAACAAATGTGGATCCAAGTTTATTTGGATACCAAAGTCTTCGTCTAATGTTGTAGGTGGAGCTTCTTGTATCGGGATATAGCACCAAGGAGCGTGTTTGTGGTTGCAAAGCTCAAAGGTCATCTTCCAAGCAATTGCACCAACACAAGTGTGGCCACTAGAGCCACTTTGGTAACATGCTAAACGATTCTCTTTAAATAATTTATATTTGTTGAATCTAGCATGTTTCTCTTGATGTCTTGCTACTAGCTCATATTGATATCCTTTAGTTGCTTATTATATAAATCAATGTGAGATATAATACTAGCATGCTTAGTTTATTTTCTTATTATTTCTTTTATCTAGCATGACTAGTTACTTATATTAAATGATTAGTTCACACTATGTAGTTTATCACTCATTTTCTAGTAGTGTGACACATTTGTTTATGTATGCTCGTTATTCTTAATCCTTATTTATAAAGCATGCATATCACTCTAGTCCATAGGACCTTGATTTTGATTTGAGTTAATATGATTTTAACTCTCCGTCTTTAAAAGTTTTGAGATAATTACTTCTTGTCGATTTCTTTTTAATATGTCATATTTATCTTAATCGGTATTTGTGAATATATGTGTTTAGCACAAGCTTCTTATCACTTGACAAGTATATACTTATACTTCCATTTTAACCTTGTACTTACATAATATATTTATTATTAATTTTCATGTTTTATTTTGACTAAACCTCTTATGAATCAATTATGTATTTGCCTAATAAAGCCTATTTATACGTGCTTTTGAATTTGTGATAGTTTTTCAAACATTCATTATGGATACATGACTGTATTCATTAAATCTTCATTTACATGTAGATCATGTATTTATTATATTGACATCTATTTTTGTATAAATATCTTTCTGTGGGCATATGAGTTAAGCTCAAGTTTCATATTATTTTGAAGAGTATCTATTCATACTTGTGCTTACCTCATAATTTAGCTATTGATTTTTTTGACCAAATTTGTGTTATCTTTTCTTGAATCAATTAGCTTTCTCCTTAAAGCTTTCTTTTGATAACATCTTCTTACCACTTGGGTGACTTTATGGACACATATCTTTTAATTAATTTTTGATCTTTTCATGTATGCCTAGTTGTGATATATATATATATATATATATATATATATATATATATATATATATATATATATATATATATATATATATATATATTAATGATTCCAACTGTTGATATTTATTTATTTAATTCCTTTAAGTTGGAATGTTGAGAGAAAATGTTTATTAGTGTCTTATTCATGACTTTTATGGAAGTTCTTTTAAGAATTGCTTGATTTTGTGCTTTACCTTACTTGTTGAAATCATCGTACTTATTTTGAGTATGTATCTTTTATATATTTATTTCCACAAGTGCATTATGAAAATGTTTATTTTGAAAATATTCTTAGCAAATTTTGATGATCATTCTTTGATTATTATTTGGGTATTTACCTCTCTTATACTTAGGATTTTTGGAGTTTGATGTTGTTTGATGGTACTGCATATATTCCTTTAAATCTAAGTTCTTAAAAGTAAAGAACATTTTGGAAACAAGCCAAAAGGGTCCTTCTGTCATACAGGTGTAAATAGCCTAAAGCGACACGGTGCACTAGTCTTCGAACTACCGCTAGCTGGAAACCGGTCCCTACAGCTAACCCAAAGTGATCAATACTTTATAGACTTAAGATTTATTAAGGTCTACTTGCAACCATTATCTCGTTCTGGATCCACCCCTAAGTTCCAGAATACTTCATCATATCTAGCCCTATACTTTGAGCTATAAATATTTTATTATTATTGCCCAATGATGTATTGTAGCACATGAGAATACATGTAATTGATTTATCATACATCTCATGTCCTTAGCTACTATGGTTTCAGCTTATGTGTTGAGAGTTTTCATTTCTAGAGAATACACTTATTTCAAAATGGCTATAATATTTTGTATTCTCTAGATCAATCTATTATTTCATGATCTTGGGTTAATCTCAATATTTGGCAAAAAGATTTGCTCTATTGTGTTTTCATGAACATCTCTTTTGTCCTTTACTTGATGAGAGTCTAATTCATTTACTTGCTATCTTATACTCTTATCCTTGCTTAACAAAGTGTATATAAATCATTTTGATCATTCAAAATGTATTGCCCTTATTATGAACTCTATGCTCAAGCATGTATCTTTAGTGTTAGTGACTTAAGATTTAATAAGCACATTTATCCTGTTAATGGCCTACCTCATTAATCTTAATTAGTTATGTAGCTTGCTTATATTAAGCTACATAATTTTTGTTTACTTTCACTCATCTAGCTATCTTCTTGAATTTTAATCTATATGTGATATGCTAGTTTACAAAAATAAGATTTATGAATTTTCTTGATGAGATTTGATTATATTTTAGATACATATGTTTGGTCTCTAAAATTAGTTTGACAAACTTTTTTGGTTTCTATTGAGGTTTGTGATTCATTGCTTTAACTTCCTTCCATACTAGTCATTGGTAAGCATCTCTTAAACTTCTCTCATCTTTTGAAGTCATGATTTTATCATATTATCATATTACATCTTTTTAGATTAAATTTGTAATAATTTAAATGAGATTGACTTTTTCTTTCCATATTTTTTATCGATTTGTAAGATTTTATTATAAATATGGATTTCAGATTTTCTCTTGAGAAGATTCGTTGGATCATGTTTGATGTTATTGATAAATGATCCTAATGGTTGAGTAGTCCTATATTATCTAATTATGTGGTTATCAAGTTAATTTATTACTCTACTTTGCCTACTCATGGATTATCACATATGCTCTTTGCTATTTGAACTTCATTGGTTTCTCATTTAGTATTAGCAAGGTTGGATTATTACCCGTTGACGGGTACATATGTGGTAAAACATACATAGTCCATGCAAAGCAATAATTGGTTGATCATTTCTTAATTAGATAATAATGGACATGATATTTGAGCTTTAATTTTATTTTTATTTTTATTGTATTTTTGAGCTATACTCACCATGATTGATTTAATTGACTTTATTTCTTTTCTTGAAGTTATCATTTTTTTTTGCTATAAGTACTTTGGAACTAGAAACGCATATTTTAAGGGGGAGTAAATACATTGGTTCAATTCATTTATACCCTTTAATATGTCGTACACCTAGCTCATCATTGACCCATATTTTTATTATTATTTTAGTGATTGAGATTATGATACTGTTATTTTGTGAAAGGTTTATGAGAGTATATGCAATTGTTTTCATCATATTATCTCTCTCTTTTATATGAGTCATCTTGTTAATATTAACTTTCGTATCTTATCTTGATGACTATTGTGCTTTCTTTGATTTGGCTTTCCTTGTTAAGGACTTACCCAAAATTCATGATTTATCTATATTAGTAATAGTTTAAGGGGGAGCATTCAAGTCGACTGAATTTCTCTTTCTCAAATATTTTTCTCCTTTACCTTCATGTTTATCTAAAGGGTATTCATATAGCATGATAAGGTAATTGAGTTCAAATACATGAATTTTGGATAAGCAACTAGTTTTACAAATAATGAGATTATTTTATATCAATTACTCTATTTTACATTGATCATTCGTTTATTTTGTTCCACTACTTATCTGTAGACAATTGTGACTATCATAGTTTCATTGATCAATGTTTCAAGTTTATTTATTTCAATTGATATCAAGTTTATATATTTCAATATTTCAATTGGTATATCAATTGATATCTTTCTTCTTTGATATCTATTATTAATAATTATCTAATCCCCATGGTTTTTGACTAAATTTTTTTCTTCCAAAACTAGAGCAATATTTCATATCATACTATGTTTTTGGATGTCTTTCTTGGATTTTATGTTGGTAAACTATCTAGTGATTATTTTCAAATTCTTTTAGTTTTACCAACTATTTGTGCTTTGACAAGTTATTTTCTATTTGGCACTCTACATTTGGTATGTAGTTTCTATACTTGTCTTTACACACTTCTTCCATTGTTCCTCATTTAGTCTATCTTGATCATGATTGTCTATGCCTTCCTCCTTTACTTCTGCTTGAGTTCGTTTATCTCTTATTATGGGGGATCTTATTTTTTTGATCATGTCAAAGGGGGAAAAATAAGTTTAAGTTAGCACACAATAAGTGTTTATTAGTGATACATACATATATCGTATCTGTCTTAAACTTAACCGATTTACCATAATAAAAAAGGGGGAGATTGTTAGCCCAATGATTACATCGTGTTTTTGAATATGACTAATCAGTTAAGTTTAACATCATGATATCACTAATATTCATATAGTCACTATCATGTTGCTACTTAAACTTAGCATTGTCCTAATTGTCCTATATCATATTGCCATGCTTGTATCGTACTGCAACATATTTTGCTCGCCTAACATGTATTTGTAGACATGTAGTAAGCGTGATCAAACATGATCAAACCAGGACATAGGCAATGAAGAATTAATGATGGACCAAAGACGGCGTCATATAAAAAGATTTCTCCGAACCGCCTAGCGACCTATCCGGGGCCTCGCATCGGGGGTTCCGCTGCCCGGTCAGCGGACAGGGGTCGAGGGGGCAGCGCCACCCGTCGGGGGTTCGGAGGTGAAGCCTCCGAAAGGTATTCAGATTTCCAGATCTGTTTATCTTTGGACGACTGCTGTCAAGGAAAAAGGCGTCTTCATATTTTCTCAAATATCAGATGAAAGGCGTTATCAAAGGGCTCTTGGTTTTTCTATTTGTTCTAAGTCTGTAATCTTCAATTTATTGAGTCTAGGAGAATGTGTACGTTGAGTTGCACCGAGTCATCTCAACCCCTAGATATATCTCTCCAAGCTCTACCATACAACCAGACCAATTTCTGAACCAAGCCCAAGCTCCACCAAGCCCAAAATCCTAAAGGCCATTCTGCCACCTAGGAGGCAGAGTTCGGGCCGAACTCTGCCCCCACACAGAGTTGGGGCTGAACTCTGTCTCCTGATTTCCAGGAACTAATTTTTAGGGCCTGTTTGGTACAAGCTGTCCAACGTTCAAAAATTTGAATTCTTGGGGCAGAATTCGGGCTGAACTATGCCTCCCCAAAGTAGTATAAATAGAGCGTGAATTCTCTCATTTCATATCATCTCTCACCTTCAAATATTCAAGCTTTCTAAGCTCTACTACTCAAAAGACTTATTCTTTCATATCTCCTAAGCCACAACTCTCCTTAGCCTAAGGTGCTCAGTGCGATATCAACTAGAAGTTGTGTGCAACTGTGAAAGAAAAGTCACTTGGACAATTCCAAGTTTCGTCACCTGCAAACTGTAAGAAGTTGGCGTGCTCTTCTGAGTAAAGGCACGTGGTTGTACACTATTTCACAAGTAGTGGACTTCAATCCTGAGCTAGAGTTCTCAGGCCTGGACTAGTCCTCCACGAGAAAAACCAGGTTAAAACTGCTGTGTCTGCAAATGCTCTTCTGATCTTTATTTACTTTCGTATTTCTCTCTGTTTTATTTACTATCTTGATAGTTGTTTTGTGGAGGTGATATAGAATTAATTTTTATTTGGTGATTATCGACACAAACTCTATTCACCCCCTCTAGAGTTGCCTACACGTTATTTCAATATATACATATATAGATAGGTACCTACATAGATACATATATAGATAGATAACCTCCCCATACATATAGGTACACACACACAATATGCACAACCCCTTCACACCCATTTTTATATAAGGCACATATGTGTGGGAATGCCCACACATACACACATAATTCACTACGCTATCAAACACACACACACACACACACACACACACACACACACACACACTACATAGTAGACATATATGAGGATTATCCATATAGGTAACTTGACACACAATATACAACTAAACATATGGCACTCATATGAGAGTTGAAAACCAAACACTTGGTGTGCATCACTCCTATATCGCACTATTCTACGATACTATAAGTACTCTAAAATTTTGGGATTATTTTAATTTATCTTAATTAATTATTTTAAATATATATATACTTCTATTTTAATTTTTTGACTTTAAATACACTTTATCATAACTTTGATTTTTGAAGCACATTGGCCAATTCCTTGAAAGAAGTTCCATATTTGTGTTCTAGACAAGCCCACATTCATTTTGGTATATCATGTCCCACACAAACATATCTTCTTGTATTACAATTTTCTTGCCCAACTTTAGGATCAAAATAGTCATTTTAGCCTTCACCGTAAAATTCAATGTATTTTCCAAATTTTGATTTAAGGCACAAACCTGGTCCAAATGTTTCAACCCAATATATGATTTTGACCAACTCGAAGCCTACTACGCACATGCCACTAGTGTCCTACTCAATTGAGGTCTCTTGTGCTATTTATATTTAAATGGCACAAAAGACCAATTTTTGGACTTTCGGGAACTAGTTATCCATCCTGACCCAAAACTAACCCAACTAGTTGTAGTAGAACCTACTCTAGGTTGACCTAACCTAAACGGACCAATTATAATTAATTTTTATTGATATTATGCAGCCATTTGTTGATATTATACAAATCTCTAAAAGGAAGATTGATGAGGGGGTATATGTAAACAAATCAATCCCTCCATTAATATAAAATCTTTTCATATCCTTAATTAAACGTTAACCTTATCAAATTCTACAGAAATCTCACGTATTCTTTAACCCACACCCCTTAACCTTCCTAAAATATATGTTATGTATATTAATATGCAGAAACCGAGAGCAAATCTCATAAACCGATCACACCCTCCTTCTTCTTCAACCTGCTCGTGTATGTCCTTCTCAAACTCTAAACCGCCGACTTTCCAAGGATGTTCAGCCACTTGCACCACCTCTATTACATCCCGAACCCATCCCTCTACCTAATTCTATATATGCATAACCTATTTTGGACGTCCAACTCCCCCAAAACCAAAAATCTGGCCGCATAGTTGTTGTCGTCGCTGCTGTGCACTCTACAGAATAGCTGCTGTTTGTACCTCTTTCCGACCTCCTATGACCCTTCAAGAAGATTCATTGTGAAGCCAATATATCCCCCTTCGACCCCATCAATCCCCCAAGTCGCCACAGTAATTTTGTTGGTCGGGACAAGTCCAAACGCGAGCATAAAACTCAGTCGATCCCTGAAATCCGAGAACAATAGGTTAGTCCCATTCCATGGCTGTGTTTTGATGTTTTTATTAACCAAACCTCCTTCATACTGACTCTAACTTGTACCTATACGTGTACTCTATCATCCCTCAAAGCCGCAGCTCCTGGATCGCAGCGAATTTCCTGTGGTGTCGAATCTACGACAGAGTATCCAGAACCGATGAGTTTTGTTGCGAGACACTTTTTTTTACCTATCTAAGGTCAGTTTTCATCATTCTAATATTATTACTCAGAATCTAGATGTCGAGAGCTTTCCGTCGCATATCTATTTGTTAGGTTTCGCATCCGTTTGCCATGTTTTAAAATTTGGGACATTTGCCATATCGCCGAACTACGAGAAATTCTGTCTTCTTTGTGTCCAAAAGGACCAACATATCATAAAATCCTATTAAACTAATTTTTGTGCAAGGTTTAATATTTAAACCACTATTTTAGCTAATTTTTAGGATTTTTTACAAAATTTAATAATTTGAATTAGTTATTATTTCTGGACTCAATTAATGGGTCGAATTGTGGTATCCATGTATAGTACTGACATAGGAACTCTTGTGACATAGTTCTACCATTGAAAAGTTAATTTTGGTAATATATTTGTATTTATAAATAACTTCCAGAATTTAAACTTATTATTTTTATTATTGTATAAATTATATTATGAGAGGAGTTGGAACTTATGTATTAAATATATGTTGTATTAACGTTATGACAACTAGTAGTCGTAGATGACAATATAATCCATATATGGTGAGATAGTATAATTACTAAAGATAGTGTATTATTATAAGTGAGCTTGGACGGAGTGGAGAGGACACCGGAGTTGGTCAGGCTTACCTTCAGACAACAGTTACAGGCAAGTGTACCTTGTCCTGGTTATAGTTTGTTTCCTTTTTTCTTTTCTTGTTATTTATTTCTTAGAATTCCATGATGTAGGATTGTCGATGCTTAGTGTACATTTAGAAGATGGATACCGATGTCATGATGATGACACCGAGTATTGACTTAGGCATTACGTGTATATTGACGTGTCCTTTGACACGATCGACCACAAGACATTGACATATTCATGATACAAGGTTGACATAATTATTCGTGGTATTGACCTTGTAGTTATGTTCTAGATTGTTCAACATTATTGCTATTGTTATCGAGATATTTTTATGGACTTGACGTTGCAAGATTTTAGACATGGGGTTGGCGAGAACGTGACTACAATATCAAACCTATTGTCGGGTGGCCTGTTGTTTATGTAACCCTTTAGCTCTGTAGCAGAGTAGAGGATTATCACTGTCGAGATTTATAGTACTTGGTCCCACGACACGGTACTGGGGACAAATATCCTGCTGAGGAGCTTGTAAGCCTCAGTGGAGAGGTCTGATATTCTAGGAAAGATTCTCACTTGCATAACACATAGACCAGATATATAGATTGCCTTAGATCATATTTCCATATCTGTACCATGGCATGTATATTATGTACCTTGCTATTCCCCTGAGGACCTGGCTATTTTCTAAGCTTAGACGAAGCTGAAGATTACGCTGAGATTTACGGTTCATGAGCTGAGACTGGAGACGTACCGGCACAGGAGGACAAGATAGTGCCCGAGGACTTCTCGTGATTATGTCATTTCCTTATTTAGACTTATTATGCTATTTCTTTTCACTTCAGCAGACTTGTAGTTGGTTTTTACTCTATTTTTGTGGTTTCGGGATGTCTTTGCCCGCACAGACATTTTTACTTTCGCTACTGGATATTTGCTATATTTTACTATTGGACTTAATATCTTTGTGGACTGTTACTCTGTGGATGTGATTATATATATATATATATATATATATATATATATATATATATATATATATATATATATATATATATATATATATATATATGCCTGTGGATTATGTTGTGTTTCTGGGATGTTATAATGATTTACAGCTTAAGCACCAACTAATGGGCTTGTTGTGTGGTTTGGCCCATTAGTAAAGTGCTGCTGGCATGTATTCGTATACCTAGTCCTACGTATGTTGGGACTGGAGTGTTACAGATATGCTTGTGATACAGCCAAGATATCTATACCAAACCTTGTCCGAAACTTACCAAATCACATGAGGAAGTATAAAATACATATATGGAAATAATTAGTGCAATTCAAAGCTAGTGTCAAGTGTCATGTGAAATTGGACATGTATGCCACAAGTGTCAGAGGAAAAAACTTCCAAAATGACCTCGTGTCCTACCGTATCATGATAAGGCCTACACGTATCCAATTATGGATACGAATCTAGATGCACACAACCAAGTCTAATATAAATAGATCTAATAAACCAAATGACAAACACTTGGTGCATTATTCTTTAATTTTCCCCAAAATTGGCACAAAATCTAATATAACTTTCATATAGAAAGTCGTTAGAGTCTCAAACTTCTTCCTATGGGTAGTCCTAGTTCATGGGTGAATTCCTAAGAGTCAAATATCACAAATAGAGTCCAATTAAAGAGAAAAATAAGATGTATACCTATTGGGAGATGGATTCCCAATGAAAGTCAAATAGATACGATCCGAACACGTAGCTCCTAGCAAATGGACTCTCCTTCTAATGCTCATAGTCTCCAAACTCCTAGGCTCCTTCAAGTGAAGAGAATGAGACAGATAGATGAGAAATTGAGTGGGATTTGAGAGGGATTGGTGGAGAACTGGCTCAAATTGGGAAAAAACACCAAAATGAGAAGAATTAGAACAATGGAATGAAATAAAATGATGGAGGCCTCCTCTACATGTGGTCGACCATATATTAGGTAGAGTTTTGGCTAATCCAAAATGTCTAACATGCCCCTAAAAGCTTGTCATGTGGGCTAATAAATACATGGAAGTCTCTAAACTTATTTCGGCAAATAGTCTAATCCTAATTTAATTAAATGGTCATGACTAATGGGTCTAATTAGGCCTAGTCCAATGAGTTGGTCCATGAGTCATTTCATGCTAGTTGTCGGGCTCTAATCTAGCGTCTAGTCTAATTTGTTTACTAACACAAGTCTAACAAATAGGTTAGGCACTAATCGTAATATCTAACACAATATTAATAAATAAATATACACAATATAATATATATGAAATAAAAAAATTATCCCTATTTGAAAATGTGGTAGTGACAACACGAGGGTATGCGCGACCATGAGCGCTCATGCGTAGCCACGGGGCTGCGCGCCTGCGCTGCTGAGCGGTTGCACGTGCAGGCACATGAGCTGGTGTGCTGTTGGACACATGGACGTGGTTGGTGCATAATCAGGCTCATTGGAAGATTTGAACGGTTATGGAAAGATTAAATAATAAATTTAGATCCATCTTTTGAGGGATTTGAATTTAATTTAGTTATATCTTTCCATTACTCCTATCTTTTGGTAATTAATTGGCGACCAGGATTAGGGTTAGGGCTTTTACTTAACTCTATAAATACTCTCTTCGTGCCTCATTTTAGAACATACTCCAAAATTGAGAGATATAGAGAGTTCTGTGGCTACTGCCTTCAGAGTCCAGGGGAGTTCGACGAGTTCGTACATGAGGTGACGACGAGCGTTCCAGAAGTTCCCTCAGAACTTGTTGGCTTCTGTCTTCTGTGGCTGCTGCTGCCTTTGAGCAATGGTGATTCTCATCGTCCCAGAGTTGTTTTCTTTCTTCCTTCTTCTTCTCCTTCATCGAGCAGCCTTTGGAAATTATGAGAGCAAACTTATTTGCAGGAAGTCTCTGAAATCCTACATGCTCAGAACAGAGAGCAAATTTATTTATGTGAAGTCTCTGCTTGCGTTTGTTGCTAAATCAGAATAGAGAGCAAATTCATTTGCAGGAAATCTCTATTTTCTGATCGTTCATCCATCTAGATCTGCTTTGGGAATAATAAATAGTTTGAGTTAATAAGTCATAAATATGTGGAAACTCATAATATTAACTGTCATGTTCAGGTTCCAACAAAAACGATTTTTTTTGTATAAGATATTATTGTGAAATTATATAAAAATTTAAATTATATTAAGGTATTTTAAATATAATATGAATATATTTTAGTTAAAATTGTTATAAATATATTTTTAGAACTTTGGATATATAGTTAGATAATACTATATATTTAGTTTAAATATAATTTAAATATTGAATATATTTTAATTTAGACTTGTTATAGATATGTTTATAGGCTTTTTGACATATGTTAAGTAGTTAGAAGAATTCTAGAATTTTTTATATGGTGGTAATATTAAGGATTTTAGAATTTTTAAATTATGTAAGGATATACATTATGTAAGATATACATAGGACTTAGACGGTTAGAGCATCCTCAGCACCATACCATACTCCAAAACTTTTGAAAATCATAAAAATTATTATTGTTGGAGTGTGCCCTTCATATTGACATACAATGGTACACTCCAAATAACACAACAATTTCATACTCCAAATAACCTCCTATTTTTTGCCACTTTTTCCATTATTATTAATTTATTTTTCTCTTGGTGCCCAGTTAGATTACTATTCACAAACTAGGATACTTTCCAAATTTCGAGTATCTCGGGCCATATACAATGGGGTTTCTATCTCCCCATTTATATGGTTGAAACCCATTTTAGGAAAAAAAATTCCAATGGTGGTTTATATCCTAATTTCTATCCTAGGTGGCATTGATGTAAGATGGGGAACTTCTACCAGGGTTTCTACATGTAGAAACTCTTATAAAAAAATCTTAATCTCGTATGAAAATTATTATCGGTTTCCACACCATTCAATTGATAATTTTGTTTTTGACACCTAGGATAGAAATGGATAACCGTTGGATTGTATTTTGTGTGTGTAAAATTTCTAGGTAGAAACTCTTCCAACTAGGATACAAATCTCCTTAAAGTACAATGTCAAGTAGAATAGAAACTCAATTTTAGAAATTACCATAGGCCATCTCCAATGAGGGTTTCTATTAGGGGTGAGCATTATTCAGTTTTGAACCGAATAACAAACCGAACCGAATTAGCTAATAGGTTCAGTTTAATTTTTTTCCGGATCGAATTTGGTTATGGAAACCCGCTTATTCTGTTAAAGGGTTCGGTTTCGGTTATTGGTTTCGGTTTCGATTTAAAACCGAAACTGAATAGCTATATACAATTTACTAAAACACCATCAGCCCTAACCCTAAGTATATAATGTATCTTCCATTCTCTTCCCTCTCATTCTTACTTTTCTTCCGCTCCCTACCTAACTCCTCTGAAGTCTAAACCCGACGATGAGAGGAAAAACCCTACCCCCACCAACGTCTGCCTCTCACTGCCATTCCCAGCCTCTCTCCACCTCTTACCCATACTATACTCACGACCTATCTTCTTACTTCTCACTCTCTCACCGTCTCTCTTCTCAGTTCTCACAGATCTTCATCTCCTCCACCTCACTATCTCCTCCACCTCCAGCCTCTTTTGAGTCTCTCTTCACAGATCTCCTCCGGACCACCCCTCACTCTGGATCTCCTCTACCCCCGGATCTAGATCTCCTCCACCTCACTCCGGAATACCCAAAAAATATCTTCATCTTGTAAGTATTTTTTCTTTTTTTTATAAATTTCTATTAATTTTTTTCCTTTTTTTAGTTTATATATTTTTTGTTCTTTTTTCTAAGTATTTTTTTGCTCTCATAGGGATATATGCCATATATTTAGTTTATAAGCCTTGATTTTTTGCTCTGATTGATAGGTTAAATCTACTTGTTATCTTTGCATATTTTGTATAGCTAAGGCCTACGGGGGAATTTTATTTATAGTATTTACTTTTGTGTGTAATTATTGTAAGCAATGTATGTGTAGCTGTGAGGGTGAGCAATGTATACTATCAAGGTGAGCAATGATTTGTCTATACTGAGCAATGTTACTGCAAATCTGTAGCTATGAATACATGTAATTGTTGGTCCAAAGATTGTATCGTATTTTTGAATATGGTAAATTGATTAAGTAGCATTTTATTATTACTAGTCTTCATACAATCACTATAGCATTTCTACTTATTCTTATACCCTTTGGTGATATATGTTTATTGTTATACATATTAGTGATATGAGCTTCTATTATATCTATATTAAATTTAACCGAGTTGCCATAGTCAAAAGGAGGAGATTTTTAGCCCAATGATCTAACTTATTTTTATCGTGGTTATTCGATTAAGTTTAATATTATAATATCACTAATATTTACGCTATCACTATAGTATTGATACTTAAACTTAGCATAGTCCTAATGTGTATTAAATTTATTACACTTTCTATAATGTATATTGTTCTGTTCGTTTAACATGTATTTGCAGAAAACCAATAAGCAAGATCAATATGGACATATGCACTGAGGAAATCATGATGGGCCAAAGACGACGATATCCCACAAGTTTTCTCTAAACCGCCCGACGACATCTCCGGAGCCACGCACTCGGGAGTTTCGCTGCCCGGTCAGCGGACGGGGGTCGAGGGGACAACAGCCCGTATGGGGGTTGGGGCACGAAGCCCCCAAAATATATTCAGATTTCATAATCTGGGTATCTTTGGACAACTGCCATCAAGGGAAGATGCCATCATCCATCGAGAGAAGAAGCTAACCCGTGCCATCGTCATTTCAAGACTCTGAAGAAGCATGCACTTGCTAAAGTATATTTGGAGTCTATAATGAATCTTAGAATAATTATAAACACAAGAAATGGATGACAAAATTGAAAACTAGGGTAGATAACAACCATGGATCATGTTCCGACGGATCTTCGTGGATGATCGAGGGAGGATTTGAATGGACCACAAAAAACCTTTTGTGAGCTAATGGATCATCCGGCGAAGGTTTGCAAAAATCCGAAGGATAATCTGAAATGTTACCATTTACAATCCAACGGTCAGATCCTGTCCCATCCATGATCCCAACGACTATATTATAGCCGTTGCATACTACAGGCGAAAGATCCGACAGACGTCCGCGGATGATCGGCGGATCTTCCGCTCGCTGACACAAAGTTGCTCCTTTGTGTAAACCCCCTAATTTTTGACTAAGGTCAATTGGGTAATTTTTTTATTTTATTATATTTTGCAATTCATAAATAGGATGGTGAATATATTTCTATATTTTTTATAGTTAAAATTATTTAATAATAATCTTCATTTAATGTTGTGACCCAAATTTATTCCCATAGTTCTTTTTAGCATCAAAAAATGTTTGGAATAATATTTAAAATTGTTTGTTTATTGTTCTAAATTTATTTTTTAGTTACTAAAATGTATAATAAAAATTTCTATTACTATAAACAACTATTTTTTTTCCTCAAACCCAAACATACAACACCTAACCCAATAAATCAAAGCCCAACATCATTACCATGACCCCTCCTTTTACTGTCGTAACTCCCATGACCCCTCCTTTCTCCTTCGTAAACCTCTCTCTCTCTCTCTATATATATATATAATATATATATATATATATATTTTTTTTTTTTTTCTCTCTCTATATATATATATATATAATATATATATATATATGTGTGTGTGTGTGTGTGTGTGTGTGTGTGTGTGTGTGTGTGTGCGTGTGTCAAACTTCTTCAAGCCATCCAAGCCCTCGACTCCTAACCCATGGCAGCACCTCGATGTCATCAACATCGTTGCACGCAGTTCGATCCGACCACAACCACCTTCTTCCTCGATAAGAAACTAAACTCTAGCCCCTACTATAGTTTAAAATCCAAGCAGATCCCTTATTTATATATACTTGGTCATCTGACCAACCTAAGTTTCCCCCTTGGATGACCCGAGTTCGAGCCCCCTTATAGGCAGTTTTTCTTTTTTGGAATATATATATATATATATATATATATATATATATATATATATATATATATATATATATATTTAATATATGGTTTTCTTAGGAAAACAAAAACCTGAACTAACCTCCTGGTCAGTACAGTGGCCCAAAAATCCTAGCCTTGCCCCAATGTTTGAATACTATGTAAGCTTATTATTTTTGGGTAATATATATATTTTATTATTTTGGTATATATATATATATATATATATATATATATATATATATATATATATATATATTTTATATATATATATATATATATATATATATATATATATATATATATATATATATATATATATATATATATATGGATGTATTTACGCATTTTCTTGTATCTTGATAACTATACATTGTAATTGTATGAAGTAAAATACTGATAAATTTTATTTAGATACTTTCAAGAATTATTTAAATAATAATTATATTTTTAAATAAATAAAAATAGTAAATACCTTTACATGTATTTATAGTATTTTCAATTTTAATAAATAATAAATAATTCCTAAAAATTAATTAAAAATTATAACTAAATACTAGATTTTATTTAGGCCAAGTTAGTATATTTACACATATATATATTTTAGACTTATTTTGACATATTAAAAAATTAATATTAAATAGGTGATTTGTAACCCGTTGCACCACCAGTCGAGGAACGTCGGCAGATTACATCGCATCGACAAGATACATGCAAGTATATCTTGCCATTGATACGTTATTTTCATACTTTACTTTAGTTGCAATTCTTGTTTCTTATTTAGTTTGGTATATAGTTACTACTTACGTAGAATCTTGTCAATACTGCACGTCCGATCAAACTCAGGTTTCGATATCCATACGTGGGTAATGGGTATTGACGTTATGCATACCACACATGTATGATCATGTCCCTTGACATGATAGGCCTCAGGATACCGACGCCTCATTATACGAAGTTGCTTACATGATATTTCATGGTCAGACTCTGTGATAGGATACATACATGGTTAATTACTTGACATGACATACTAGATTAGTTCATGGGGGAGGGAAGGATATTCGCCTTACTATCGGGCTATCTTATATTTTATGATCTCTATTCCCGAGATTGTGTGTTTACTCGCCTGTTCGCCTTATTCACTGGATCAGAGCTTTGGAGTTACGTCTAGTTGAGCTCAAGGTTCTACGACGTGGCACCTTGAGACGATAGCCTAGCTGAGGAGCCGGTGGGCGAGTCAGTGACTATATCCCGGTGTATGGACGGTGTTCTCGATTGCATCACACATAATTGGATTACATAGAAACCCTTATGCAGTTTACTTTAGTACTTCCATTATTATCTTTTGGCATGTTCATTTTTGTACCTTGTTATGTCCCCTGGGGACCTGGTCATCTCCACCAGGTATAGGCGAGGAGGCATATACCGAGGTCTACAAATCAAGTGTTGTTGCAGGAGACATACCCATACAGGAGGACGAGATTGTGCCAAAGGACTTTACTTGAGTACGTATTTCATCCATCTGGGATGATTATTTCTTAGTAGTCACTATGATGAGACTTGTCATTTATTTTTCTTTCGTTTGTTGTCGGGCTGTACCCGAAATATTATCTTAGTTATTTATTTGCTGGACAACTTTTTCTGTGTTATTTAAACTATCTCATTTTATGTTGTCTTGGTACTCATTGATTATTGATTATTTCTGCGTAAATGAGAATAACTTCATACCTGTGGCCATGTGATATTTATAGCTTAAGTACTCATTAACAAGTTCAACATTTTGGTAGTCTGTTGGTGATGTATTGTTGACATGTTTTGTACTACCTAATTTTGCATAATTAGGAATTGGGGCGTTACATATTTTTGTCGTGGCCCATGCAGGTTCTAATATCACTTCGAATACATAACCGTACCGATGTGAACCTACAATTATGAATAGAAAAAGACCCATAGGATCTCATCCATATAAATTACTCATCCTTGATCTCTTTACATCGATTTCTTGCTTAACTTGCATCCTACTTTGATATCATCTATCCTAATCTTGTAATTTCCATTATGCGCAGTACGATGGACCCCCAAGAGAGCCACGAGACACCAGTAGACACTCCTTAGGACGCAATCATCACCCATGATGATGCAATTATACCTCCGGTTGGGGGATTTTCTGTCCAACAAGGCAACGCAACAGACCCACAGTCTTTGAGATTCAAAAGAAATAGCATACCATCGATGTCACCGACGCCGCAGTTACCATGATGTTGGTTGTCCAGATGGGACAGACGATGGACCCCCAATAGCTATTTCAGGTGTTCTACGCTATGATGCAAGCACAGCAACATATACAGATGGAGGCACAACTGAGGCAGTCAGAGAGCATACGAGACAACATAGTAGCAGCAATAGCGCATGCACCTTCACAAGCTCAACAGTCCTCGACGGGAATCATCACCAACTTTTTCCAGCTGAAGCTAACTCCTTTCTCAAGCAAAGAGGAACCAAAGGCGGTCTATGAGTGGCTTACGAGCATCCAATATCAGTTGGAAGCAGCCAAACTTCCAAAGGACCGTTGGATGATCACCGTCAGGATGCCACTGACTGGCAATGCTCATGACTGGTGGCTATCAGAGGAGAAAAGGCTAGGACCGAAGAATGTCACTTGGAAGGAGTTCTCTAAGCTCTTCCAAGAGATGGTCATCCTAACTACTTTTATGACGGAACTTCGAGATAAGTTCTTTTATCTTGTCCAGGGTAATATGGCGTTAGAAGAATACAATGCTGAATTTCTAAGCCTTAGTCGATATGCGTCAACCCTGATTCAGATAGAAGAAGAGAAGGCCGAGAAGTTCTATGAAGGACTGCGTAACGACTTATAAAATTTCATTGGAGCGGTACTACTTATTTCGGAGTACTCACCGCTGCCCGACGTATGGGGCACATACAAAGGAAAAATGCTATAGAGAAGAGGCCGCTTGTACCAGCCCGAGCACCCCAGGGAGGACCGACAAAAAAACCCATGATATAACACCAGCAGAGGCCACCAGCAGCAACAACATTACCTACTTGCCACCACTGCGACAAAAATGGACATCTTATAAAGATTGTAGATGGAGGTTGGGGTTATGCTTAGGGTGTGGATCCAACCAACATTCATAACGAGATTGCCAGGAGTACCAAGAAGGAACACTGATGCCACAGAGGTTGGCACTACCAGCACCACAGCCACCCAGACCAGCATATCTAGCACCGGCCTGGAGTTGGAGGCATACGACCACCGGCACTTGGAGGATTTCAGTCGAGGATACCCTTGGCACCTTAGGCGACATTATTTTAGCAAGCTCAGCAACAGAGGGCACCAACACCAAGTTGTGGACATGCTTATGCCATGACTGTGAAAGAGGAGTTGGCCGTAGGAGAGGTGATAACAAGTACTATCTTAGTAGCATCTTTACCTTCTGTAGTCTTATTCGACTCAGGAGCATCGTATTCTTTTACCAGGTTCGAGGATGTATTTTCTGATGATTTACCAGGTTTACCACCTGTTCGAGAAATAGAATTCACCATTGACCTGATTCTAGGAGCTGAGATGATCACTTCTACTGTCTATCGTAGCGCCAAAGAAATTAGAAGAATTGAAGAAGAAAATCGATGATCTTCTAGAAAATGGTTTCATTAGAGCCATTGTATCACCATGGGGAGCACCTATCCTTTTTGTACCAAAGAAGGATTGATCGGTCCAAATGTGCATTGATTACAGAGCTCTCAATACTGTAACCATCAAGAACAAGTACCCCTTGCCGCGTATAGACGATCTGTTCTATCAATTGAGTGGGGCTTGCATATTGTTAAAGATCGATCTTAGATCGAGATATCATCAGATCAAGGTACGGAAGGAAGACATCCCGAAGACAGCTTTCCGAACAAAGTACGGACACTATGAGTTCGTGGTTATGCCGTTTGGTTTAACCAACACACCAGCTGTGTTTATGAGTATAATGAACAAGGTGTTCCATCAGTACTTAGACAAGTTCGTTGTTGTGTTTATTGATGACATCTTTGTATATTCCAAGAGTCACGAAGAACACAAAGAGCATCTTTGTATTGTGCTAACGACCCTGAGACTGGAGAGGTTGTACGCTAAGCTGAGCAAATGTGAGTTTTGCACGGATAGAGTTCCTTTCCTTGGACATTTCATCTCAGGGGATGGACTCTCAATAGATCCGGAGAAGATAGCTACAGTGGAGTCTTGGCCTACACCGACGTCAGTAGCAGAGGTGAGGAGTTTTCTTGGACTTGCCAGTTACTATCGACGGTTTATGAAAAACTTTGTACGGATCACCGAACCTATGACACTCTTGACACACAAGGATCAGGAGTTCCAATGGACATTAGATTATCAGATAGGCTTTGAGGAGTTGAAGAAAAGGTTGACCTCTGCACCTATCCTGACACTTCCTTCTGGATTGGGAGGATTTGTAGTATACAGTGATGCATCGGGGAGTGGAGCTGTATTTTGATGCAACATAGCAAAGTTATCGCTTACACATCGAGACAACTGAAGGTGCATGAGAAGAATTACCCAACACACGACTTGGAGTTAGCTGTAGTTATCTTTGCATTGAATCTTTGGAGGAACTATTTATATTAAAAGTGCGTGGAGATATTTACAGATCACGAGAGTCGGAAGTACATCTTTACACAAAGGGAGTTGAACATGAGGCAACGATGATGGTTAGAGCTGATGGCTGATTATGATATTGAGCTACAATATCATCATGACAAGACAAATTTTGTTGCAGATGTCTTGAGTAAAAAACCTTTAGCATACTTCTTGACCACACAGTCGCAGCTGTTGAACAATCTTCAGGAGCTTGGAATAGAAGTTATATTGCATGGATAGAGTGGAGTTTTAGCACGCTTGGAGGTCCAATCATCACTGGTCAAGAGGATCAAGGCAGCTTTGCTTACAGACGCACAATTTCGGAGGCTTCGAGAGAGGATAGAGGCTGGACTGAAGGAGGGGCTACACATTCATGAGGATGGAATATTAAGGTACAGAAACCACCTATATGTTCCGAATAGAGAGCTGAGGTAGGAGGCGATGGAAGAAACACATAGTTCTATCTACTCGATTCATCAGGGGGCACCAAGATGTACCGTGACTTAAAGCAATACTATTGGTGGCACGGAATGAAAAGAGAGAGTGCACGATTTGTAGCAAGATGCTTGGTCTGTCAACAGGTCAAGTCATAGTATCAGAGAACCGCAGAGCTGTTGCAGCCACTTTCCATCCCTGAGTGGAAGTGGGAACACGTTACTATAGATTTCTTTATTGGATTTCCAAGGAGCCCTAGTGGAAAGGATATAGTATGGGTGATCATGGACCGACTCACAAAATCGACACATTTTTTGCCATTTAGCATTGGACAGTCCACCGAGATACTAGCTAACTTATATATGAGGCATATCGTAAAGCTACACTGGGTACCTGTTAGCATAGTCTCAGATAGAGACTCTCGCTTCACTTCATATTTTTGGCGAAGTATGCATGAAAGTCTAGGCACTAGACTCAAATTTAGCACCGCTTATCACCCACAGACGGATGGCCAGTTAGAGCGCACTATTCAGACCTTGGAGGATATGCTGCAAACATGTATGCTACATTTTGGAGGTTCTTGGGAAGACCACTTGCATATGGTGGAATTCTCCTATAATTATAGTTACCAAGCTAGCATACAGATGGCACCATATGAGGCACTATATGGAAGGAAGTGCCGATCTTCGATATGTTGGAGTGATGTCGGAGAGCGTCAAATACTCGGACCAGAGATAGTGACACAGACAGTCGAAAAGGTGAAGCAGATTCAAAGTCGTCTTCGAGCAGCCCAAAATAGACAGAAGCATTGGGCTGATGCACACCGCCGACCATTAGAGTTCAAGGAGAGCACATATTTCTAAGGATCTCACCTACATGAGGTACTATCAGATTCGGTACAGAGTGTAATCCCCCAAATTTTTTGGAGGATATTTCTTTTTCATTATTTATTGCTTAAAATCTTTTGTTTTGAAATTATTTTTATTTTATAAATATACCGTGAGTCATGCTTAATTTTTGTTATGCACATCGATAGTGCAGTCAAGTGCTTTAACTAGTATATTGGCTATAAGTGCCACTAGATTTATTTTATTGGAGTAATCAGTTATTTAAATCTAGTAAATCGTATTATGACTATTTATTTATTTTTATTTATTTATTTATTTATTATTTTTAGGATTTTGAAAATAAAAGAAAAATACATAAATGTTTGTCAAATTAATACTAGTATTGATGATTAACCTCCCCAAGTTAGGGTAACCTTACTAAGTTAATTTTTACATATTAAAGTTTATTATAATTATTATTGTTATTACTATTACCTTAAGATTATCATTAATATTATTACAAATTTTTTTAGACATTTGTTAGTAGATGATTTTAGTTTATAATAAAAAAAATGTGCAAAACATATTAGTAAGTTTTTAGAAACTATTTTAGATTTTTCAGAAATTATTTAAAATTTTTATAAGGATTTTCTTGGTATTTTTGGATTAAGGGATAGAGTATTCCTATTTAGTATATAATTAAAGTAAAAAAAAAGAAAAAAAAGAAAGAGAAAATAGTCTTCAAGCTACTGTATACTATAGTAGCTAGAAGGCACCCGACCCAGCCTCTGCGAACTGAGCGAAATCCTTAGGATTTCAAAAGTTCGAATCTCACAAAATCTTGAGCACTACAGCAGAAAACCCTTTTAATGACGGCTAAAAAGCGTCATTAATGACAAACCATGACATTTTTTCAAACTAAGCGTTATGAAAACGGGTGTCATAAATGTTTTTCAAAAGCGTTATAAAAAAACCGTCATGGATAGTTTCTATAAAAGCGTTATGAATAGTTAATATGTAGTGCCCAATTCTGAACATTTTTAAAATGTTATGAATAGATAATATGTATAGGCTTAATGCAGCACATTTATAACACTTTATACTATTCAAATTAGCATATTTATAATGCTCTATACTGCACATTATATATTACATTCCAAAAACTTAACATTATATATCACCATCTTTATTACATTTCTCAAAATAGAGTACATATCAACATCTTCATTACATTCTCAAAATAGAATATCCAAATACATACAACTACCAAAATTGTCCACATCAAAACTTGGCCACATCAAAACTGTCCACAGAACATGTAGCAAAACCCTGAAAAAGATAAAAAAAGGTTCAATGTACTTTGTAATATAATATAAAAAATAAAACTTTACATTGGTGCCCCATATAACAAAGTTCAACAACTTTCACTTCATTACATCTTATTATTTTCTTTCTATGCAAGAATGAAAAAAAAACATAAAGAAGGCCAAAAATGCATCTTTAGAGTTTTATAGAAAAATTGAAATAGTTTCAGAATATTATATAAATAGACATAAACACAAGAGAATTTAGGTGATTGTTTGGGGGACCTTCATCCAGGTTGAGCAGACTCCCATGAGTTGCATAATGTATGGAAAGAGCTAGAAATTTTATATACAGGATCAATTGGTCACTTATAGCAAATACTTGAAAGACAAAAATTATGATTAAAGGTAACATACAACCATTTACAGATAGAAAATGGTTAGTTATGGCATAACAAGAACTCTGTACGTGCATCCCAGGTATTGAAGCGACCAAATGGCATGTAGCAATTCCAAAATCATACTTTGCCAATGTTTGCCATAAAAAAAATCAAAGACCGGTATTACAGAACACTGAAATTGATTGCAAACTCGCTTGTACAAAGAAAAGCCTAGAAAGAAATCCTAGAAAATAATCTAAGTACAATTGTTTAGTTTTGATTCTGGAGGGTGACGGTGGAGGCTCGGGAAAGTACTATCAACTCTGTCTTACTGCGTGGACTATCTGATGTAGTCTCTAGCTCGTGAAGAAATGGCTTTTCTCTTGAAGGTTGCCAGCCTTTGCAGGGGTGTGGCACCCTGCTATTTATAATAGGATGTATTTTAAGTCGCATAGATGGCTTGCGGCCACGTGGCTGATTAGTACGTGAAGACCCACTGTTGGGCTGCCATCTATCGATTTGTTGGAATTTTGTTGCAGCAAATCTGGATAGTTAAGTACTTGGTCAGTTTGCCACGTGTCCTGTTGCGTATGGTTTTCTCAGTCTTCGATCATGTGGGGTCGCATGAGACTCATGTGGCTTGGATCAAGTTATCCTTGGTTGTATAAAGTTTGGAAACTTTGGGGCCACATAAGCTGAGCCACATGAGGTTTATGCGACATGGATGATACTCTTTTGGCCGCATGGAGGCGTATGAACCCTGCTTTTGGGCGACGTCTCACGTCTTATGTTTTTTGTCGAAGTGTCAGAACTGTCATGTTTTGCCAGGACTTATCAGCTTTATCAGTCGAACTGCTCCTCTTTGGCCGCATATATTTTTCTACATCTGTTTGTCGACGGGCCGTATATGTCTTTGAACAGTCATGTGGCTTTCCTTCATGCGGACCTGTTTGGCCCAAAGTACCTATACGGCAATTTGTAATTCGCATGAACCCCATATTTTTTATACTTCTACAAGACACCCTTCAAAGTTTTTAAATTGCAAATTTGGAATACTTTGAATAAGAAGCATGAAAATATGTCAAGCCATAGGGAGTCTTCAAGTTGCAGGAAGTTGTTTTCAAACTACAAAGAGATTTGAGTCGCAGAGAAATACTGAGCCGCAGGGAGATCCTGAGTCGCAAAGAAATACTGAGTCGCAGGGACGCTTCGAGCTGCAGAGAGTCTACCAGCTGTCACTGCTGTATTTAATGCTCTTGATTCGATTTCGGATTTGGGTTCTCTTTTTTCGAGATAAAGCTGACGGTTACTAGGGATAAAATCCCCAAACGTCATCACTATCTTTAATGATCTCGAGAATCGATGCGGCACCCTTTCTGGAAACTCTATAAATATGAGTGATTTAGAAGAGAAATTTTTCTCTTTTTACCTCCTTCTCTTTCATCTTTGTCTTCCTGTCTTCAATGGCTCCCAAAGCTTCCAAGTCGACTGCGACCAAAGGAAAGGGGCATGCTTCTCCATCTAGAGCGGCGGAATCCTCTTCCACTCCCTCCGACGTGCACCCTCCCATCAAAGGTAAGGACAGTGGAAAGATGATGGCCATGTCGTATGTTTTTTTATGCGCAGACTCGTGCTATATCGCTTTCTGTGCAATAACTTTGGTCGATGTGTGCCCTATCTCAGTTGAACCACATGTATTCTGTATGATAGGGCCATATAAGCTGAGTCGCATAAGTGCTGCGTAAATGACCCATGAATGATCTGCATAAATGCTACATAGTTGTGTCGCATAAGTATCTCCTGATTGAGCTGCGTAGGTGTTTCATATCTCGAGCCGCAGGAGCATTTTGAGTCCAAGCCGCATAAGTACCTCATTACGAGTCGCATAAACACTTTGTGACTTAGTCGCATAAGTGTCTCGTGACTGAACCGCATGAGCACCCTTTTTGATTTGAGCGGCCTAAGTCCCCCGACTGTGCCGCATGAACCGCATGCATCTCATGCCATAGAAGTCTTTGTTTTGGCTAGTTTGAACGGATAAACTTTTAACTTTTACTTATTCTCTGTCTTTTGCAGTGGACTTATCCTTAGCTCCCTCGGGAGAACTCTTGATAGGATATGCTCAATCTGCGTCGGGTGTAAATTTTGATCAGATAGTCGAACGTGTGTCGACTCAGATTAACCGAAATCAACCTGAAGACCGGCTGAGGGAGATCAGAAACCAGTCTTTCTTTTTCTTACTTAGCATGATGAGCTCCGGGCAACTGAATGACATTCATCCGAAGCCTCTGTTTTTATTCGGGGATGCCCTGGCTGTTTCAGATCCGAGCATTATAGAGACTCTTGAGAGTTGGGATTTCTATTTTTAGGGGGAGGCAATTCACATACCCTTGATGGAGCGTCACTTTTTCTTATCTGGTTTCAATATGGTACCTTTTGAGAGGAAGATGTCGAGCTCTCTAACTCTAGATCAGCAGGGGATCTTTGTAGGCCATATCCGTTTTAACAACCCCACGAGGTCAGTGGTCGCAGTGAAGGAATCAATGAGCTACTCCATTATTGGGCTGGCCCCTGGCAGTCTTCTCAATGAGCTGAAGCCCAATATGTTTTTCTCTGAAGCTGACACCATTTTGAATCAAATTGCCTGCAAAGGATCATACCCTACAGGGATATTGTCCTTACTTAACTAGCAGCATCGTTCCCCACCATGGGTTAACCTGACTTCTTGGATCCTGGCGAAGTATGAGGGCATCCTACGATAGATTGGTATCTATTAAGCCATTAGGGGGTCCTGCTATGGCTTGTTTATGAACCCGAAATTATTTATGGCATTGCTTGAAATATACAACTGCCAGACGGGGACCTTCTTCACTCTAGGTAGAGAGATGGGGCTTAATCTTCACGAGATGAATGGTGTGTCCAGATTGCCCTGGGGCGATGAGGCTTACGAGGAGTATACCCCGACAAACAAAGAATTCGAAGAATTAGAATGACGGTACCATGGGTTCCTAGCGTATATCAGGAATTGCTCTGTCACCACAGCACCTGTCAACAGATATCCAAGAAGAAGGATGATAGTTCAGAAGGGAACCTTCCTCATATCACGGTTTGGATTGGCTATCTTTTTACCCTTAGCGCGTCCGGTCGAGTTGCTGTTAGGAGTCATCAATTTTCGGAGCAGGTGGATGCTCAGGTGGAAAGTACCAAGAGATCACGTACTGCTGGTGACAGATTTGGGAGCCTGAGTGATACTTTTAGCTATTATTATCAGGTGCAAAGTCTCCAATTTTCTGTATCCATTTTTTTTCCGGATACGAGACGTGTCTAAGCCGGCCTACGCCGCAGAGTCGGCGGTAGAATGCTGTCACGGCCATGATGATCAAAATAAATAAAATAATTGCTCATTCACAAAAACTAATTTAACTTAGAATATTCCAAAGTTTTATATTTGCAGAAAATATAAACTCGTACAAATATTGGAATGACTACAACTCATCTATCTAGCTAGTCTCTAGACTTTTCGTCTGCAAGTATACCCGTCACTCCCCAAGCTAAGTGAATCCACGGCTAACCTGAAAAATATTGGTTTCCAGTCAGGAATGGAACGAGTACAATTCACTGAATGCAGTTTCAATATATGAAAATGACTATACAACAGGGGTTAGCCTTTAGACATATGATTCATAAAATAAAATAAAGAAACAGAATAAAACTGAATACTAAGAATAGAAAATAAAATACAATAAAATACCCACCAACTGACCGACTGAAGTACCTTTGATATGTGATCGGTCTCGGGACAATTATGCGACATGGTCTACACTATCTACACGGTCTAAAGTTACACGATCTATACAAAATACTACAATAAAGAAACATTGTCTACACTGTATAAATGTAATATTAATCACGGTCTACATGGTCTACACAGTATAAATGCAATAATAATCATGATCTACATGGTCTACACAGTATAAATGCAATAATAATTACGGTCTACACGGTCTAAAGTCAGATCACAAATCGTTGGTACTTCACCCTCCCGACACAACAAAGAACAAAATTAACATAGAACTGAAATCATATATCTATCGACTAAACACTGATGTATAGTAAAGATCAATACTGAAATCAAACAATAAACTGTACTCGCCTATGGTCCTTTGCTGGTGAAACCGATAATCCAAACCACTCAGTGTGCCACAATAGTCAAAACTCGTACAACAGTCCTCGGAAGCTGAAATAAACATCACCAATGTTCTCAAAATAGTCAAATAGCTAGGTTTGCCTGTCCTTAAGTCTAATTTCGGACATAGGGGCAAAACGGTAATTTTGGGTCAAAACGGTGTCCGTCGTTGGACCCGCTTTGCACCGAAAAGTGTACCAGATTCAATGGTCTCTAAAGTCGTCAAACTATGTCTACAGATTTGTTTTGATGATATGAACGCAACGGTATGTCCAATTTTGGATTCCGGTGGGCTGTGCACGAAATCGCCCGTTGAACCGTAGGGCCCACAAAACGACGATCCAATCAACTGTCTCAGAATTGGACCAAACTTGGCATACAGGACCAAAAAATGATACAATCCTGTTGGCGTAAGTTTCGTCTCGATCTGACGGACGTGTACAAAGTAATTGAGAATTTTGTACAGAGGCCGATACGGTAAAATTCGACGGATACGATAAAATTCGTCGCGCATGCGCAATCAATTTAAATTCTGTCAAAGCCCACACATCCGCAATATCCGTACGCACCTTTCGATGCTTATGGTGCACGACCACGTTGCCCGAATTGGCGGAACGCACGTCGTATCGATGGTTTTCTATGTTTTTGAAAAACAGTTTTATTGGGTTTTCTCGATTTTGCAAATCAGTTTTCACGACGCGTGGTTGACAAAATCAGGGTTTACAAAAGAAGTTATGAAGCCCTATAGGTTGTCTAGGATTGCCTTCGAAAAGATTTTCAAAACCGTCGATGGATCGGCTAGGAGTTACCTTCCAAATCATTGTTCTAGATGTTTTCGTTTTGTCCCGTTTTCTCGAAAATCTAGGTTTTTCTCTCGATTTCGATTCGATTCCTTGTCGAATCTCAAACAGTTTGGTAAGAACTAAATGATGGAATTCTAGAAGGTTAGGTTGTGAACGAATCTATGAAAATGATTTACAATATCGTCGAGGGACGAGGGAGAAATCGTACCTCAAACAGGGCATTTTGGGCTACCGGCGCTGCTGCCTTGCTTCGTTGCTGTCGGTGCTGCGTCAACCCGTACACGATTTCAGCCGCCGCCCGGTGATCGACCAGCCAGCGGCGACGCGGTGGTGGCACGCCTGAGGCCAGGGGTCGCGTGGCTTAGGGTTGATGAGAACATCTCTCGTTCTGCTCGCGTTATATATATACGTAGTTGTTGAACTTGCAAAGGCTCGGCTGAGCTGGATTTTAACAGGGTGAGTTCGGTTGGGCTTTTATTACTATTTTGTTTTTTTCCTTTTCTTATTCTTTTTTTCTTTTCCTTTGATTAATCCTTTTGTTCTCTTTATCGTATACATATATCTACATTATATATATACTTATATATAGATATCTGCTCATATATGTATACATATAGACTAATATAATTATGCACATATTTGTTAAAATGCAAGAAATATTTAAAATACCTTATTCTGAATAATAACCAATAATAATAATATTACATAATAACCTCAATAAATAATAATAATATAATAATAATAATATAATAATAATAATAATATAATATAATAATAAAAATTTAATAAATTAAGAATGGTGTATATACCATTTTGTACAGTCTAATAATCCCGAAATATACCAGGACCCATTTCCTACAAATGTCATTGAATATCAACTAATAAATATTTATAATATTTAATTACGAATACTAGAAAGTATTCATTAAATCATTAAAACGAAACACAACACCCTCATACCAAATTCCATCAAACGAATGTCATTGGCCGTGTCGCATGACCTACATGGGCTTGGGCTCAGTTCAGGTCCAGTTCGGGCTAAAAGTATAATCGGTTTCCCTAAAACTAATAATATAAATAAAATAAATTAAATCTTGGTAAGGGTTAAGTCAACTTGGCCTGGTTTTCCTAGTTAGGACTTCACTATGTCTCGCCTTTCCTACCAGGGCTAATACCCTAGTCAAAGCATGCCATTGCACTATCCGTGCCACGATTTCTAGTCATCTTGTACTCCAAAACTCTACCATGACCAAAGTCATCTATCTAATAATTAACTAAGTAAATTATAAAAAATTCTAAAAGTCACCATTTAATCCAAATAAATAAATAAAATATATTATCAAAATTCCGGGAAGATGGGTTACAAATCTACTCACCTTGAAATAATTTCGTCCTCGAAATTCTTATTCGTAACTATTCCTTAAATTCAAAAAGGAAATCTACCATTACCTTAATCTCCTGAATCTTAATTCCTCAAAATAGTTTATATCCTCCTCCTAGCCATTTTGTAATAACGAAACTCCGAGGACTTTACCCACCTTTGGTCACACTACTCCCTCAATTCTCATATCTCTAAAACTTTAATCTCCCAACTAATTGCTAAAATTGCTACCAATAGATATCTACTGCTTATGGCCACTATATCCTCCTATTTATCGAACAACCCAAAATCTTACAAGTAACAAATTTACAAATAGCAAAAATATTGGTAAATTCTAATAAGCATGACTATTGTCTACAATAGGAAGGACATGAAGATAAGGATGAATAATCGAAGGCAATTATGAAGTTTCAAGAGCGATAGAGAGTATCCAAGATGCAGATAGAAAGAAAGTTTATGAGCCATTGACTTTTTCTAGAGTGGCTACTCTAGTTTAGTCACTCGCTAAATCGAAGCACCCTTACCTCTTATAGTGGCTTGCAATCCGTGCAATACAGAAGTTCCATTCTCGAAATTCTAAACAAGGTTCTATAATAGAATAATTTTGAGAAATCAAGATTGTGATTTTTTTTCGTGGTATTTAAACACACAAACAAGGGATATAATGCAATACAAGATCGTATCACGACTTCTAGGTAGATGGAATAAGGTTACGAATGACTTCACATTTTAAGACGGAGGCTATATAATCGGTATAGGGACCTATCTCAAATAGTTTGGTTTTATATATTCCAAAAATGGTGGTTTGTATGGATGGATTTAACTGGGTCTTAATGGGTTCCTGATTGGACATCAATCGTTGGTTGGATGAACCTCAGATTTTAGTCTCTGTAGACTGGTCAAGATCCCAATGATTATACTACTTCTACTAGGTTAGGGTAACCTAGAATAGGTTTCTAGCCCCGTGGTTGAGCTAGTTGCCAGTCAGATTGGTTGGCTAGGTCCTTAAAGCCTAAAATTTGCACCTTCAGTGACTTTTGTGTTAAGTAGCACGAGAAGACACAATTCAGTGGCACACTAGTGACATGTGCGTAGTGGGCTTCGAGTAGATACAACCATATATTGGGTTGAAAAGTTCGAGTCGAGGTTGAGTCTCTAATTATAGTCGGGAAGTATACGGTATTATAGTAAGGATTATAGCTAGTCCTTTTTGTCCTGAAAGTCGTACATAAAAATAGAGTACAAGGGGACATTTGAGTAGGATATGATATACTAGATAAAGGTGGACTCGTCTAGATTTTTTATGTAAAATTTGTTGGAAGGTAACAGCTGGTCTCGTGCCGAATATTAATGGCACGGCCAGGACACAAAATGATCTAAATGGAAAGTGGGAGTCCATGGGGCACTAATTATCATCCTAATGAAATTATTCTAATCAATCGGTATTCCTCGTATACCCCAAAATTTTAGAAGGCTTACAGTCTACTCACCCTAGAAGCTAGGACATGGTTTTAGGAATAATGGGGTTAGACGAATTTAAAGTCGGGTATTGTACCTACTCTTGTTAATAAAGAATAAGGCACGACATCGAGATACGGTAGATATAAGTCAACTCGAGGATCGTTCCTCAATGAATGGAAGGCGAGTGTGTACAATGACATAGGGTTGATAAAATAAATGATCTACTCGTCCATATATTCAAGAGTTATCGACGGGTAACCAACTCTAAGGCACATCATTTGAAAGATTTTAACAACTGAGTCATGATTCTCTATTGGTGTCAAGCCTTCCAACTATTGTCACAAGAGTTGTAGTGATCATGTATTGCTTGACCACTGGTATATCATAATATGACATGTATTTAAGCTAGTATTGGCTAAACTAGTGACTGTGGTGTTCCAACACTAGTTAGGTCTTAATAATAAAATTTACATAACTAGGGCAATACTTGTTGGAAACCAATCTCGGGATGAGTGTCTATCCTAGTCAGGGTAAATAATTATCCTTTCCTTTGTCACTCACCTCATGTCTAACTGTAGGCTTTGGTCGAGGAAGGGTTGGATTAAGGCTTAAGAGTTGCTAGTTAAGGCAAGCTTCAAGCAAATAATTAGAGACTCACAATAATTGGTTCTTGAGAAGAGATAGCCCTAGGTTGGCATTTTAACTAAGGGTAAAATCCTAATCATTCTCAAATTTAGATGGCTAGAGGGTTCCAATAGTAGTTTGAGGGTCGAGAAGAGAACAAGTAACTAGGCAAGGTTCTAGTCACATGGCTGGCCGATAGTAGCTACACTTGTGTATACAACTATCGTAGCCATAGGAATACTATGTACCTCTCTACCAATCATGACTTTCATCTTTAAATCAGTAAAGATAAAAACAATAAAGAGTTCAAGGGAGATCACTGAATACAATCTCGTATTCAAAGGAATGTATAATTCAAGAGGAATTGTCAATTCATCGTAGATGAGATCATAGGTACCTCGATATCTCAATCCACGTAGGATAATCAAAAAGAGAGCGAACCGAGTGCACTACGTTGATCAGACCTAATACATCAATTCTGATTAGACAATATTTAATAGGCGTCCCCACTAAATATGTCTTGAATCAAGCTCGAGAACAGAGTGAGCTTGCAAAACTAGGCTGTAATAGCACATTGGTCATGATAGTCAAAATATGAGTACGAGATTTTGAAAGGAGTTAAAGTAGTTCGAGTTTTGTGAGAATCAAAAATTTACAGGTGTTCTTGCTTATACGGTCATCCTACTATCTCTTATTCATAAGACCTTGGTCAACCAATGGGTTATGGACTTCTAAATTCATATTCCAGGTAAACCTATTAGTGTAGTCAATTACCTCGTAATAGGTCACAAGGACCGCGGAATGCTATGTTGGGAGACATGCTACCCAACTTACAGAACTTCCACTACTATTGGATTTGGATCTTATGGGTCACACATGGCATTTTCTATCCTCTATGGTATCCTAAATTGTAATCATGTTTGAAGTCATTTCACCAAGGATTAGCCTCGCCCGTATACTTTGGCTGTGGTAAACCCTTGGTTTCGTAACTCAAACTGATACAAAATCGAACACTTCTTAACTCTATCCAATATTGGCTCAAAGAACTACAATCAAGGAGGACCACTAGCCATATTTTAGCAATATTCTATAACCTATATTTTTTAAACTAACTTCAACTCCAGGGGTGTGCCTCGCCAGTGCGCTGCTGGCTGCATGAATCCATAGTCTTTATAATTCAATTAAATAGCGGCAGTGCGCTGCTGTTCTGCCATTATGAGTTAATTATCATTCCTTTAACTATATTTAAAAATTCATAAGTTTCTAGAGGTTCAACAAGTTGACTAAAATAAAGCGTAAGTATCTATCAGTCATAATCCCAGAATAAAATATGAACATGGAGGAAATAACTGAGACAAAGAAATACAAATATTCAATATCTATTCCATGTGTATTCAACCATTGAGGAAAAACTTTGAACCGAAACTAATTCGAGGTCCGTATATGGATAATCTAATCAGAAATTATATAAAATAATAATTCTTATGGCAAAATATGAACTAAATAGGCAGTTCGGGCTAAGATATGAGGATGATATCTAAGGGGCAAGGAATTGAACAATTTATCAAGGTTGGATCATTAATGAAGTCCTATCTCACCAAGTGAAAAATTTACCCACATTGGATCATGTCGTCATATCAAGAGTAATAGTGTACCTATGGGGATGACAAACTATCAAAATTAATAACTAGTCCTCATCTAAATTATATGGCCTAGACTACCATCAGTAAATTTGTTTAAGGGACTCCTAGTCCTAGTCATTCTCTCAAATCAAATTAACCCTAATTGCGAATGAGCATTTCCTAATTGCAGGCTCAATAGTACACTAACTTAAGTACTATCAAGTTTGTATGATTTGTGAAAACAAACTGCATGGGCCACCACAAAAACTTGTCATGACCCGCACCCAATTTTTTCGGAACGAGACGTGTCCAAGCCAGCCTACGCCGCAGTCGGACGGTAGAACGCTGTCACGACCATGATGATCAAAATAAATAAAACAATTGCTCATTCACAAAAACTAATTTAACTTACAATATTCGTAAGGTTTACATTTGCAGAAAATATAAACTCGTACAAATATTGGAATGACTACAACTCATCTATCTAGTAGTCTCTAGGCTTTTCGTCTGCAAATATACCCGTCACTCCCCAATCTAAGTGAATCACGGCTAACCTGAAAAATATGGTTTCCATTAGGAATGGAACGAGTACAATTCAGTGAATACAGTTTCAATATATAAAATAACTATATAACATGGATTAGCCTTTAGACATATGATTCATAAAATAAAATGAAGAAAGAGAAAATAAAACTGAATACTAATAACAGAAAATAAAATACAATAAAATACTCACCAACTGACCGACTGAAGTACCTTTGACATGTGATCGGACTCGGAACAATTATGCGACACGGTCTACACTATCTACACGGTCTAAAGTTATACGGTCTATACGAAATACTGCAATAAAGAAACACTGTCTACACTGTATAAATACAATATTAATCATGGTCTACACAGTATAAATGCAATAATAATTATGATCTACACGGTCTACACAGTATAAATACACTAATAATCACGGTCTACACGGTCTAAAGTCAGATCACACATCGTTGGTACTTCACCCTCCTGATACAACAAGAAACAAAATCAACATAAAACTGAAATCACATATCTATTGACTAAACACTGATGTATAGTAAAGATCAATACTGAAAACAAACAATAAACTGTACTAGCCTGTGGTCCTTTGCTGGTGAAACCGGTAATCCAAACCACTCAGTGTGTCACAGTAGTCAAAACTCGTACAACAATCCCGAAAGCTGAAATAAAGATCACCAATGTTCTCAAAATAGTTAAATTAGCTAGGATTGCCTGTCCTTAAGTCCAATTCCAGACACAGGGGCAAAACGGTAATTTTGGGTCAAAACGGTGTCTGCCGTTGGACCCGCTTTGCACTGAAAAGCGTGCCAGAGTCAATGGTCTCTAAAGTCATCAAACTACATGTTTACAAATTTGTTTGATGATACGAACCCAATGGTATGTCAAATTTTGGATTCCGGTGGGCTATGCACGAAATCGCCCGTTGAGTCGGACCGTAGGGCCCGTAAAACGGCGATCCGATCAACTATCTCAGAATTGGACCAAATTTGGCATACATGACTAAAAAAATGATACGATCCTGTTGGCGTAAGTTTTGTCTCAATCTGACGAACGTGCATAACGTAATTAAAAAATTTGCACAGAGGCCGATACGATAAAATTTGACGGATAAGCATCAAATTCGTTGCGCACGCACAACCAATTTGAATTCCGTCAAAGCCCACACGTCCACAATATCCGTATGCAGCTTTCGATGCTTACATTGCATGACCATGTCGCTCGAGTTGGCAGGACGCACGTCGTATCGAAGGTTTTCTATATTTTTGAAAAACAGTTTTATCGGGTTTTTCCCAATTTTGCAAATCAGTTTTCACGACGCATGGTTGACGAAATCAGGGTTTACAAAAGAAGTTATAAACCCTATAGGTTGTCTAGGATTGCCTTCAAAAAGATTTTCAAAACCATCGATGGATCCGCTAGGAGTTACCTCCTAAATCATTATTCTAGATATTTTGTTTTGTCCTGTTTTCTCGAAAATCTAGGTTTTTCTCTCGATTTTGATTCGATTCCTTGTCGAATCTCAAACAGTTTGGTACGAACTAAATAATGTTGTTCTAGACGGTTAGGTTGTAAACGAATCTATGAAAACGATTTTTAATATCGTCGAGGGACGAACGAGATATCGTACCTCAAACAGGGCATTTTGGGCTACTGGTGCTGCTGGCTTGCTTCGTTGTTGTCGGTTCTACGGCAACCCACGTGCGGTTTTAGCCTCCGCCCGGTAGTCAACCAGCCAGCGGTGACGCGGTGGTGGCGCACCTGAGGCCAGGGGTCGCGGGGCTTAGGGTTGATGAGGACATCTCGTCTTCTCGCGTTATATATATACGTAGTTGTTGAACCCGAGCGGGGCTCTCGGGTTTGGGCTGCTGGGAAAATCGGGTTTTGGGAACTTGCAAAGGCTCGGCTGAGCTGGGTTTTAGCAGGGTGAGTTCGGTTGGGCTTTTATTGCTATTTTGTTTTTTTCCTTTTCTTTTTCTTTTCTTTTTCTTTTTCTTTGACTAATCCTTTTGTTCTCTTTGTCGTATACTTATATCTACATATATAATATATATTTACCTATATGTAGATATCTGCTCATATATGCATAATACATATAGACTAATATAATTATGCACATATTTGTTAAAATTCAAGGAATATTTAAAATACCTTATTCTAAAATAATAACCATAATAATATTATTATATAATAACCTCAATAAAATAATAATAATAATAATAATAATAACGTAATTTAATAAATCAATAACGGTGTATATACCATTTTGCACAGTCTAATAATCCCGAAATGTACCAGGACCCATTTCCTACAAAAGTTATTGAATATCAACTAATAATGATATTTATAATATTTAATTACGAATACTAGAAAGTATTCATTAAATCATTAAAACGAAACACAACACCCTCATACCAAATTCCATCAACACGAATGTCATTGGTCGTGTCGCATGGCCTACATGGGCTTAGGCTCGGTTCGGGTCCAGTTCGGGCTAAAATGGTATAATCGGTTTCCCTAAAACTCAATAATAAAATAATAAATAAATCTTTGGTAAGGGTTAAGTCGCAACTTGGCCTAATTTTCCTAGTTAGGACTTAACTATGGCTCGGCCTTTCCTACCAGGGCTAATACCCTAGTCAAAGCATGCCATTGCACTATCCGTGCGACGATTTCTAGTCATCTTGTACTGCAAAACTCCACCATGGTCAAAGTCATCTATCGTAATAATTAACTAAGTAATTATTTATAAAAATTCTAAAAGTCACCATTTAATCCAAATAAATAAATAAAATATATTATCAAAATTCTGGGAAGAGGGGTCACACCTTTCAACAGAATCGAGCTGCCGTATCATTATTTAATGGGGGTGGTTGTTGATGCATTGCCCCTCTCTGATGCGACCTGGTCCGAAGGGCGATGCAACAAGTGACGATGCCTTTATCTACCACTATCGGGACATGCCTTGGAACTGTACCAGCTTTCCTGACTGCCGAGTCGCTCTCGTACGGGTGGATAGATACTCTTTTTTTGTGTCGGTCCCGCCTTTTACCGAGGAAGAGATGGGACGCATTCACGTTGATAGTGCTGTTGCGCCCGAGTCTTTATCTGAAAAATTATTTTGCTGGTTACAGAGTATCCGTCCCTCCCATCTGGTGTACCGCAACCGCAATGTTGTATACCTAGAGCCATACCTACCTAGCCGGTATTCTCGACAATTTGGGAATAGCCAATTATATTTGGATACCCCTAACCCTTGCCTGGGTTTCGAGGGGAGTGTCTTGGATGGTATCCGAGACTGGCACTATTATTCGGTGATCCATACCCAGGCCAGCTTCGTCTTACCTGATGTCAAGACTTCGGGGCGTATCGCATACACGGCAGCTCTTCGTCACGTATCTGTGAGTGTGCCTCCCAACGACTTTGACCCTCGTACCAGTTTTATTATCGGTACAAAATTGGAGGAGCGACTGAGGGACTCTCGAAAAAGGACGAGGAACGGAAGGAGAAAAGTTTTTGATTCTGCCTCTGATAGCACGGAGGAGGAGAAAGATGACTCTGAGGGTCTCCAGCCCTCTAAAAATCCTTTGGCTATACGTGTGCCTTCACCTGTGTCGAATCCTCCATGTACACAAAGCGGACCCGAACCTCTTGTCGCTGGCAGACCTCGATCTCAGAAGCGGATCGCGGCTAGGTTCTGTCGGCTTGGTATTAGGGAAACGGGTAGTGGCACCGAAGTTGATATGAGGGTAAGTTCTTTCACGTCAAGCCCCAATGTTGTCCTTGGGATGTTATCTGAAGGCTCTCCTTTACAGTCATCGGAGAAGACAAACCTTTTATCACCAGCTGCCTTCCATACGGTTTCCTCTTTGGGTCCTGACCCTGAAGTTGTGGGGTCCTCACAGGCTGGTGTTGATATCATTACGTCTATACCTGGAGCAACAGGGGCGGAAAGGACAAGCCTTGATGGTTCGGGTGCCGCCGCTGACCCCACCAGAGTAGTGGAAACAGTGAGAGGAGCTAAGACAACTCCGGCTGAGCCTCAGCCTTTGCCCTTCTCCTTTGGTAAGCTATATCGCTTTCTCCATCTTCTTCATGTCAAGCTGATTGCTAGTTGTGTCGGACCTAGAGGACCTGCATCGCCGCTACCGGTGGTGGATGTAGCCGCGGAGGAGGAAATAGCAGAGGATCCAGGGGCCGACCTGGTACGAGCAAGAAACATTCCTTCTCCCATACCGGCTCGAGTTGAGGCACCTTCCACTGTGTTGAGCACAGACATCCCGGCTCCTTCTGCCTCTTTGGCGCATGCGAGATCAATTGGAACTGCCTCTTCCCTGGAACTTGAACCTTCTGCCCTGCCCAGCCTTCAGCTCCTTCGGGCTGCAGAAAAGGAGATTGCTGCTGTACGGGAGTCTCGTCGCTCGGAGTTTGTTTCCCTTATAACAGGATCTTCGAGATCAAATGTACCTCCTTCCCAGAAGCCTTCAGCTTCCTTAGGTGCTATCCCGTCGACGCCGTCCTTTCTGGAGAATTTGGACGATTCGTCAAGGGACATTGTCGAGAGCTTTTATCGCCATTTGAAATGGGGGTCGAGGCTGCTTTGAGGAGAGGGCCTTCATTTGTCGTAGCCTACCACTGCGCCCAAGGCCAGATTTACCCTGCTGAAGACGCTTCGAGGTAGAGAAGGGGTGGTCGTCCTTCTGGAGCACAAGCTGGCAGAGGCTCATCAGTGCCTAATCCAGTTAAAGAAACTGCGACAAGTAGATGTTTCTTCCATGGTAGAACAGGAGCGTGCTTTTCTTGTATCAGCCATAGAAAAGGTGAAGGCTATTTAAGAGACAACCAAGCCCTCCTTGGAGAAGGACCTCCAGGAGTTTTCTCTTAAGTATGACAAGCTGAGCCGGGAGGGAGAGATTTTCTTGACTCCTGAGGAGACCATTACTCGTGCTATGGCCGAAACTAACGAGCAGCTCCTCCAGCTCCAGGCTAGGTTAACATCTGGAAGGAGACTGATAAAGTCACCCGAGCCTCTGCTGCTTTAGAGGGAGCACTGAAGAGACTGGAAGAAAATTGGCAGGCTCATGCGCATCTGGAGGACGTCGAGAGGTTATCCCAGGAAGCTGAACGCCGAGTCAAACTGAGAATTGAGCGCTCAACTGCACATCTGGAGGGCATCCTTAGCAAGTTGTGTGTCGCTGATGAATAGTGGACTTTGTTTTCTTTTTTTTTGATATAGCAGAATACATTTACTCCGCTCTGATGAGCTTGTAATGGCATTTTGATGAAGAATATCCCCTGGAGGGACTTTTTGTGTGGACCTATTGCCCTTTGGTGCATTTTTTGAAAATGCGAGTAAATAAATTTGAAGGATATTTATGGATCTACTACTCTTTGATACACCAATGGTGCGAGTAATAGATTAGGATAATTTTTGGGGACTTATTACCATTTTTGTGTACTGGCGATGCGAGTACTGATAACAAGTGGAGAGAAAACTGACATATTTACTCAGAGGTAATGAGGACGTGGTAAATATGGGTCTGAAGTATGGCCTTCCTACTCAGAGTTAATGAGGACATGGTAGGAGTCGTTAAGATGGGGATACACAGAATAACTCAGAGTTGTTATCAACGTGGAAGTTCTATGTATTGGGTGATTTGTCAGTGATAGATGGGAAAACAACTCAGAGGTAATATGGACATGGTTGTTTTTTCTCGTTTAGAGAATTTTATGGACATATTACCCTTTTTGTGTACTGATGGTGCGAGCAATAGATTAGGATAAGTTTTATGGACCAATTACCCTTCTGTGCACTGGTGGTGCGGGTAATAGATTAGGGTAAGTTTGTGGACCTATCACCCTTCTACGCACTGGTGGTGCGGGTAATAGATTTTGAAACGAAACCCAACAGGGGTGGTATGGGCATGATATATGGTGGTCGAAACATTAAGGCAAAAGTTCAGAGGTATCAATATACATGACTTGTCACTCGTAAAGATGCAGAGTGTAAGTTCAGGGGTACCTGATGTACATAACTCGACACTCTAGGTAGTATTTTTTAGTTTTTATTTTTTTCATCGGCAGCCTCTTATTGATGAGATAAGGAACTCCGTCCATGGGGAATACATCATTAGAAGAGGTACCATCCACTTGTGCCACCAGGTATTCGGCGAGTTCTACGTCCTCTTCGGCCACCCCTTGTGATCCCAAAGGTTAGGATACCGTCTTAGGCAATTTGACCACCAAGGGTCGAACTTAAAATATTGGCTTGCTTGAGTATGTCGGATCGGCTTTTAGTTGCCGGCTTGTCTTGGAAAGATGGGTGATAACTAGCTTGGCAAGGGATTCTGTGTCTTTTGATGGTCTTCTGATGTATTTTGGTAACTGGATCAGTATCGGCCCTATGATGGGCTTTGGCTCTTGAATTTGGGAGTTGGCTGACGATTGGTTTCGACTCCGCAGCTTGAACGAGAGAACCAGGCACCTCTTCATGCAAGGTTGCGACAAGGGGTGCTGCGTTACCTGATTTACGGGTCTGGAGGTGAATTATCAAGGGTTCCTTTGGCCCTGTGATGGTCTCCAGTTTGTTAATGATGTACTTCTTGGATTCTTCGTATAAACAAGCCTCCGAAGAATAATAAGACTCAACCCCTTTGAAGGGATCGATGTTGGCAAATTTGGTCATCACGAAGCCGTGTCTATTGACATACTTGAAGTACTGGTGGAGGGTGGATGGCACGATCATATAGTCATGTATCTACTGGCGCCCCAAGAGGATATTATAAGGTGTGTCTACCTCTATGACGTAGCAGGTAACTTCCGTCTTCAGGTCGCCAATCTGGCACATCAATCGGATCTTCCCTAGGTGATAGCTTCTTCCCGAGTTAAAACCGCTAATAGCAGTATTGGTTGCCGCTAGACGATGCATAGGGATGTCAAGAAGTTGGGGCAGGCTTTTCGGGATGATGCTTATTAACGAGCCAGGGCCAACATGCATCCGATCCACCTTGATGTCGCCAATGTATCGAGTGTAGTACAAGGGGCGATCATGCAAATTGGACTTGATCAACATGTTCTGTGGAGTAAATATGATATTGGGCATTGCATCTGTGCTATCGCCGCCCTGTAGATATGCTGGCGGGTCTTTCCCTGGAGGCTTAACCTGAGCATAGTTGGCAATAGTATTCTGGAGTGCTTCGCTTAATGCGACACATAGATCCTTGGAGAGCCTTTGGAGTTCGTATAGTGACAACTTTGCTGGCGTATTAGCCAATTGTGCTAATATATCAAAGTTGTAAGGTCTCTCCAGTCCCTGAGGTATATCATTGTGGAGTGGCCTGTCGATGCGGGTCTCCCTTGTCTTGGACTTATCCGCCAGTGGAGGCTGAGATGGCCTTGGAACATCAGAGGGAGGCAACGTTGCCGGCTGAGGATCTTCAGCTGGACTATCACGTGCGGGCTGGACTTGTGCTCCAGACTGGGTAACAACATCTGCAGCTTCTTCAACTTCGGCTGAAATTGTGTGGCAGGCTCTAGACTTCCTGTCCTTCTTCTTGTTGGTAGGAGATGACACCCCCTGGGTAACTTCGGGAACCAAGTCTGGATGCACCCACATGATCTCTCCTCGCGATGTGGTGAGAGGTACTAGTCCAGATGTCTAGTTCCGGACGGGTGGAAGATTAGTAACCTTCATCGTTGCCCGAGGGACAGGTATTACCCCGTCTGGAGTACTTGTTGGAGGGAAGTCGCCGAACTGAATAGATACCATGTTCGCCGCCACGGTAACCTCTTCAAAATCTATCGACAGAGCTTTTGAGTCGATAAGACCCTGAATGTACCTCTTCAATTAAAAACAATCATGAGTGGCATGATGGACATAGCGGTAGAAGTGACAGTATTTTAGATCCTCCATTTCTGCTGCTCGGGGCTCACGTCTTGGTGGAGGGAGCTGAATCCTACCCCCTTGTAGGAGCATGTCGAAGATAGGTTTAACATGACTATCTTCAAATGAGTAGTAGATCTTGGGCCACGAACCTTCCGTCTGTTTTTGTTCGGGCTTCTAAGTATCAGTGACCATGGCCTGTTTGCCCTTACTGTCCTGGTTGGTGGTGGTGCCACTGTTGTTGTTGCTAGAGGTAGACCCAGGATGTCAGCCCTTATCTTCTCCATCTGGGATGTGTAATCCTAACTGGCGAGCCTTCTTAAATTTTGCTTCTGCGTTGGTAGCACTTATGATGAAGGTCATCCAATCCCTGAACTGATCGTCACCCATCCAGAGACTAATTGCAGGAAGTAGCTTCCTCTAGCATATTTCAATCAAGGAGCTCTCGGGATTGCCTTGGGGCAATCTCATTGCAGTTTGGCAAAACCGCTCGATATAGTTTCTTGTGAGCTCCCTCTCTCCCTGAACGATGTCCATAAGAGATGACATCGTCACATCATGCCCCACTTTATAGAATCTCTCCAGGAACATGTGCTTGAAGCCGTCAAAAGAGTGAATGCAGTTGTCGGGAAGGTTGTGGTACCAGTCGAACGTGATCCCCTCCAATGCTCCGATGAATAGTCGCGTGAGGATGGCATCACTATGCGGCAAGTGGTCGGTTGTGACTTCAAAGTATTTTATGTACCGACTAGCAGAGGTCTTCCCATCATAAGAATTGATATGGAATGGCTTCTACCACGGTAGAAAAGGCACATCTCTCCATGCAATGGGATATGGCTGCCATATTCTGAGATTCCGAGAGGAGTCTCGGGCATTGAACATTGCCCAAAGCTCTTGAACTTCCCTCCTTGTCTCCTTGGCTTCATCAGCAGCTGAAGGAACGAATGGTGCTACGGGATCATTACCCAAAGGAGGGGCAGTCGTGTTGGAGTCCGCGTTGAATGCGGGTTCTAAGCTTGTTTGTCCGGGCGTTCTTGTTGGTTGAGCTGGCAAGGCAGCTTTGATCTCATCCACAGACTTGACCAAGGACAGGAGCATGGCTTCCAGCACTTCTAGCCATTGTCGGTCGGAAGGCGCTTCATGATCGTTGTCAGTCACAAAGATTGTTCTCACGTGGGTAGAGGTGGAGGGAATTGTGGCAGAGGTACTCTCTATGCCATACCCTTGTATAAAGAAATTGTCAAAAAATATCGGAATATCATCTTCCTCCGACTCGGAAGGGGTACTACCCCTTGTGTAGGAAGCCGCATCGTCTTAGTGAGGGTGGTGGCCCTCACGAAAATCTGATTCTGTTGCAGAGTTCTAGGGGATCTCTTCCCCCTGTGTATGCTCTTGGTACATGTCACACCCCAATTCCGTAAAATTGATAGTCGTCCCCCGGGCATGATGCCGTGCAAACCTAAATTGCGCTCGCACAAGGCATAATCATAAGGTTATCCGAAATGCAACAACAAAAGAATGCGCAGAGTAATTGAACACACATTATAAAGAAGGAAACTTAAGCTTTATTGATAATGAACATCATGTTACAGACCCGAGTTCTCATTTTGAAATAGAGGATCGAGACGAAGGTGGTCAGCCACTCACCTTAGTATTTACTTGAGGCGAAAAACTGGTTGGCCGCGCTAGACGTTGCCTATGCGATCACCTGAATCGCACAAGCAAGCGATTAGAATACTGCATTAATCAAGAAGTTCAATAGGAAATGCGAGTTCGAAATGCAAGCCATGAAAACCATCGAAAACATTCACGAAAACGCATTCAGAAAACAAAGCCAAAACCAACGCAAGTGGCGTGAAAAGCAGAGCAACGGGAGGTCTCTCCCGACTCAGCCGCAGAGTCAATCCTCGAGGCGCTACCCGCTGAATATGGGACTTGGTTCCGAAGAAGCCATTCCATAACGTGGAGTGGATCTTAATTCAACCGTTCCCGTTCGATTCGATCCCGACCGAGTCAATACCGATAGTGTTTCTTTCTCGCGCACCCCATGGACGGAGAACGGGGCACGATGTAGGGACGGGGCACTACACCATAACCAACAAAGAAAAAGTTTCGTCCTCGAAACTTAAGAACAAAATCCTACCTCCATGAAAATAATGAAGAAAACTTTTCCTTCATCTCTGACTCGAGTTCCCATGTCGACTCTTCTGCCGCATGGTTCCTCCAGAGTACGCAAACGAGAGGGATCGCCCGATTTCGCAGTAGCTTATCCTTGCATTCTAAGATTTGAACTGGCTCTTCAACGTAGGATAAGTCGGACTTTAGCTCCAGGTGGCCAAAATCTACCACGTGGCTAGGGTCGTGCATGTACTTCCGTAGCTGCAAGACATGGAAGACATTGTGCACACCTTCAAGCGCCAGCAGTAGGGCAATCTTATAGGCCACTGGGGTGACCCGTTCGAGTATTTCGAACGGCCCAACGAATCTCGGACTCAGTTTCCCCTTCGCGCCCGAACCGAGTAACTCCTTCCATGGGCGACACCTTTAGAAAGACATGATCGTCCACCTGGAACTCAAGTGGTCTTCGATGGGTATCGGCGTAGCTCTTTTGCCGACTCTGTGCAATCTTCAGTGTTTCCCGAATTAGCTTAACCTTTTCCCCAGTCTGTTCCACAAGCTCCGGGTCGAGTATCTGCCGTTCCTCGACTTTATCCCAGCAAATGGGCGATCTGCACTTCCGACTGTACAAAACTTCATACGGCGCCATTTGGATGCTGGACTGGTAGCTATTGTTGTATGCAAATTCTGCCATCGGTAGGTGGACGGCCCAGCTTGATTTGAAGTCAATTGCGCAGAGTCATAGTATGTCTTCGAGAATCTGATTAACGCGCTCCGTTTGGCCGTCGGTCTGAGATGGTAAGCTGAGCTGAATGGCAACTTGGTACCCAACGTCGACTGAAGGCTTCTCCAGAATTGCGACATAAACCGTGAATCCCGATTAGAGACGATGGATACTGGAACTCCGTGTAGCCGTACTATCTCGTCAAGATAAATCTGTGCCAAGTGATCAACGCTCCAAGTAACTTTGATGGCAATAAAGTGCGCTGACTTGGTTAATCGATCGAGATGACCCAGATGGCGTCGTTCCTCCGTGATGTCTTCGGCAGGGCAACAATAAAGTCTATAGTGACGTGATTCCATTTCCACTCTGGAATAGCAAGGTTCTGCATCTTCCCGCCCGGTCGCTGATGCTCAGCTTTCACCTGCTGACAGGGCATGCATTGTGACCCAAAAAGCGCCACATCTCTCTTAATTCCGTGCCACCAGAAGGTCGTGCGGAGGTCCTTATACATCTTGGTACAACCTGGATGTAAGGTATATTTCGTATAATACGCCTCCGATATTATCTCCTTTCGTAGTTCTGAATCATCCGGAGCACATAGTCGGCCATTCAATCTCAGCACGTCGATCTTATCTTCCACAAAGTTGGTAGTACTACCCGTCGAAATTCGCTCGTGCATTTTCTTCAGGTATGAATCATCCTTCTGAGCGGCCATGATCTTTTCCAGCAAACTCGGCTCTAAATGCAGCTGCGCCAACCGTACTTCTCTGAATCGAACCCGAAGGTCGATACCCATTTCTTCTAGATCTTGTAGTAGTCTGCGATTGATGGATAGAGAGGCAAGATATTTTTGACTCAGAGCGTCCGCCACAACATTTCCCTTGTCCGGAGTGTAGTCGATCGTCAAGTCATAGTCTTTCATCAGTTCGAGTCAGCGCTTCTGTCGCAAGTTTAATTCCTTCTGGGTGAAGAGATACTTTAGGCTCTTGTGTTCGGTATAGATCACGCACGCCATGCCATATAGATAGTGACGCCACAATTTCAACGCGAACACAATCGCCGCTAACTCCAAGTCGTGCGTAAGATAGTTCTTCTCGTGCGGCTTTAACTGTCTGGAGGCGAAGGATATCACCTTGTTTCGCTGCATGAGTACACATCCCAAGCCATGGCCTGAAGCATCGCTAAATATCTAAAAACCCTCTAGCCCATCCGAAAGTGCGAGTATAGGGGCCAAAATTAGTCGCTATTTTAGCTCCTGGAAGGAAGCTTCACATTCATCCGACCACTTATACACGACTCCCTTTTGAGTGAGGCGAGTCAATGGCGATGCAATCTTCGCAAAGTCTTTCACAAAGCGTCGATAGTATCTCGCTAAACCAAGAAAGCTTCGAATCTCATTAGCAGACGCATGCCGCTTCCAATCAGCAACAGCTTCCACTTTCTTCGGATCAACTGCAATGCCTTCGGATGAAATGATGTGACCAAAAAAGAATATGCTGCTTAGCCAAAATTCGTACTTACTCTGCTTTGCATACAACTTATTCTCTCGAAGTATCTGGAGTACGGCCCATAGATGTTCTGCATGCTGCACCCTGTCCTTCGAGTAGACGAGAATATCGTCAATAAAGAATACCACAAATTTATCCAGAAAGGGTCAAAATACCCGATTCATTAGGTCCATGAAGGCGGAAGGGGCGTTCGTCAGTCCGAATGGCATCACCAGGAACTCGTAGGATCGTACCGAGTGCAAAAGGCTGACTTTTACACATCGTCCGACTTGATCTTGAGTTGATGATAGCCCGAGCAGAGATCAATCTTAGAAAATATCGAGACGCCTTGCAGCTGATCGAATAAGTCGTCTATGCGGGACAATGGATACTTGTTCCGAATGGTGGCCTTGTTCAGCTCTCGGTAATCGATGCACAGACGCATGGACCCATCCTTCTTCTTCACGAACAACACGGGCGCTCCCCACGATGAAACACTAGGCCGAATAAAACCTTTGTCAAGTAACTTTGTATCTGGACCTTGAGTTCCTTCAGCTCGGCGGAAGCCATTTTGTACGGGGGCTTGGAAATTGATCGAGTATCGGGGAATGTATCGATGCTGAACTCGATTTCTCGGTCGGGGGGCACGTCGGGTAGCTCGTCCGGGAACACATCGGGAAATTCTGCCACAACGTCGGTCTGACCCGTGTTTGCACCATCCTGTCGCATGTCTCGGACGGACGCCAAATATCCTTCGCACCCAGAATGCAGCATCCTCCGAGCAAAAATTGCCGAGATCAGCATGCAGGTCGACGATGCCTCACCACACAAAAGCAAAATTTTGGCACTCCTGGTATGCGGAAGGTGACTGTCTTTCTGGCGCAAGTCTATGGTTGCATTGCATGGCCCAAGCTAATCCATTCCCAAAATGATATCAAAGTCCTTCATGTCTAGGACTATCGCGTCAAGATCGAACTTTTGACCGCCGATACAGATAATCCCGTCGGTGCAGGCTAAATTAGTGAGTATTGGTGTGCCCGAAGGTGTGCTTACGCTAAGGTCAAGATCTAATGATATTACAGAAAATTTGTGCTCGGCGACAAAGTCCGCCGATATAAAACTATACAAAGTGCCTGAATCGAATAGTACACGAGCAGGCACATTATTGAAACTAAGTATACCTGTCAAGACTGTGTCTGATGCAAGCGCTTCATCTCGAGTCATGGTATAGACGCGGCCCTGGGCATTGGGGCGACGGTCTTGGCCATTTTGCGATACGGGTTGAGGGGCTCGAGGAGCTGGACCTTGATTCCCTGGACGGTGCTGTTGGGGTGCCATTGGATGGTATTATTGGGGCCCTATTGGTTCGGCCTTTTGGTTGGACAATCAGCACGAACGTGGCCCCTCTTGCCACTGTTCCAGCATCCACCCTCTGGTATCTGGCAGGTGTCGATAGTGTCGGTGGTGACATCGGTTGCAGTAAGGTCGTGGATCATGCCCTTGATATCCGCCTTGGTGCCTATTGTTTGGACGCTTGGTCACATTATTTCCTCCGTGTGGATAGTGTATTTATGATTGTAAGTATGCACAGCGTCGACAGCTTCTGGAGGGTATTGGCGTTCAAGGCGAAGGGCGTGGTTGAGAGACTCCCCCATCGTTTTGTATTTTGGAACAGACACATGGGCGTAAATAGATGGTCGTAGACCCACTTCGAACCGTCGAACACGACTCGCCAGGAAGGGTAGAAATTATCTACTAAATTTGGCTAACTTGTTGAAATCTGCTGCATACTGCCGCACCGTCATATTCCTTTGCCTTAGCTGCATAAATTCATTCTCCTTCTCTTGTCGAACGGCTTCGGGAATGTACTCGATCTCGAACGCCTCTCGGAAGGTGGCCCAAGAAATTGTCGTCGTCTCGTTGTCGCATCTGATTACTCGCTTTTGCAAGGCCTACCAGTCGTGTACGTTCAATCGGAGTAGAAGTTGAGCGCATGCGACTTTCTTGGAGTCGTCGACACCCAGAAGCTCAAACCGGTCTTCCAACTCCTCCAGCTAATCGATCGCCAACGAAAGGTCTTCAGTACCGCAGAAGGAAGTGCGGAAGCCCTTTGTGAATTTTGACACGTCGAAGTTGGCACTTCTCGGTGCTGCAGGCATAGGCTCGGGTACCTCCGGTTCGACTTCACTTTATCGGGCCGCAGGCTCGATTACGGCATGGGTTATCGCGAAGTTGTTGTTGTTGGCCACCACTGTCTGGATAATCTGCTAAAGAGTATCAAGCTGCTTCTGCTGCATCTTGAATTATGCATCGAATCAGGCATCGAACTGAGTCTGGCGTGCCTCCGTCTCCCGTTGATATTGCTCATTCAGGCGTTGACTCTCATGTCGATATTGCTCATTCAGACGTTGATTCTCCTGAGCTTGTTGTTGTTGCACTTCCAGCATACGCAACATCCTTTCCATGGCATCGTTAGAGGGTCCGGGCCTCGAGCTACTCGAGCCGCTCGAAGCACTTTCTTCGTTCGCCGCCACGTTCACCGCCGCACCTTCTAGGATTTTGAAGGTAAAATACATTAGTCACAAAACTTATTACGGACTCACTCGTATGGAACAACATATCTCATCGACATGAGACCAACGATTTTGAGACTGGAAACTCGACACTAGAGGCCAAGGACGTAAAGCCATGCTCTGATACCATTATGTCACGCCCTGATTCCGTAAAATCGATAGTCGTCCCCCGGGCGTGATGCCGTGCGAACCTAAATTGCACTCGCACAAGGCATAATCATAAGGTTATCCGAAACACAACAATAAGAGAATCCGCAGAGTAAATTGAATACACATTATAAAGAAGGAAACTTAAGCTTTATTGATAATGAACATCATGTTACAGACTCGATATAAAGGTATCGTGCGGGCTTTTTACAAACTAACTCCATTACAAAAGGAACGTCGATGAGATAGCTATTTCATATATTTCATCCTATGATTACAACCAGCATTACAAAACCACCTGGGTTGGTGGGCAGTCGCTCCATCTGTCTTCGATGTTCAACAACGGAGTCTTCAAAAGAGATTGGATCCAAGCTTCGACCGGACGGGCGAAGCTTCAAAAAACACGAGCGTTGCCTCCCTTCACGCGGCACGCTCCTCCCGATTTATTGTACCTGTAGAGAGAACGAGGATCAGTACAATCAACATGTACTGGCGAGTGGCTAATTAATTTCCAGGCTCTCATTTGGTTCAAGAATAGATAAAAATCTTATGACTTGCTTTTTAGTGATCTTTCTAGCCGCCCTAAATATTTTCATACAAAGCAATTTGTCGAAACATAAACCAAGCAAGTTATACCAAATTTTTTCTCTGCTCCGTGCAAACATAAAACTTACCATCTCCTTTCCTGCTTGTTGATAACAATTTATATCAAGTGTTTTGATGTGGAGGTCACTGGCATTAACTTGCCATCCTAGACATAGCCTGGTAATACGGGACCCTTGTAATGCAAGTAGCGAGCTCCAATACAAGTCTCCGTCTTACTGATTGCCTATTACCCAGCTCGGCTACAACTTGTTTCTTCCTAGGCCGAGCCGGTCCCGTTGCCCTGGGTTGCCGCTCGAAGAAACCATCGCCCTTGTCGACAAGTTGTCCATGACCGTGATAGGTTAACAAGGTATATTTTAGGGTACCGTTGGGGCTTGTTATGTAATCGATTCATTTACTTGGTTGTTTTGTAGGCCTGAAATAATTCTCTTTTTTTCTACACATCTCATCTTTTTCTCTTCTAGAACATAGGACTTGTAATTTTTCAAGCAATTCATTCAATTTTGATACAATTACCCGAGTTCTCATTTTGAAATAGAGGGTCGAGACGAAGGAGGTCATCCACTCACCTTAGTATTTACTTGAGGCGATAAACTGGTTGGCCGTGCTAGACGTTGCCTACGCGATCACCTGAAATCGCACAAGCAACCGATTAGAACACTGCATTATTCAAGAAGTTCGATAGAAAATGCGAGTTCGAAATACAAGCCATGAAAACCATCGAAAATATTCACGAAAATGCATTCAGAAAATAAAGCCAAAACCAACGCAAGCGGCGTGAAAAGCAGAGCAACGGGAGGTCTCTCCCGACTCAGCCATAGAGTCAATCCTCGAGGCGCTACCCGCTGAATATGGGACTTGGTTCCGAAGAAGCCATTCCATAACGTGGAGTGGATCTTAATTCAACCGTTCCCGTTCGATCGATTCGATCGATCCCGACCTATCGGTCCCGACCGAGTCGATAGCGACAGTGTTCCTTTCTCGTGCACCCCGTGGGCGGAGAACAGGGCACGATGTAGGGACGGGGTACTACAGTACACCGAGTTGTCGCAAACACTGAGGAGGCTGCTACCTCCAGCTTCATCTACTCTCAAGGAGGCCGAAGGTGCACCCCCGAGTGGTGAAAGCTTCTTTTTGGATCGAGTACCTAAATAGACACCCCCTGTGGTTGATAGGAACCCCCCGGATGAGGGTCTCCTTGCAATACTGGCCGAGATGGCCGGGCTGGAAGAGCTTGTCTTCTTTCCTCCCTTACCAGGACGAACTTTTTGAGTTGAATTACAGGAGACAAAAGGATACTCCTCGTCCCCTGGAATTTGGACAGGTGCTGGCTGCTGCAATCGCTGGAAAACTGACTGCCGATTTTTAGGTGCTGCTGATTTATTGTAATATCAGTTGATAATGACTTGGGTGCAACGACGCCCCGAGAGGGACTCATTGCATGCTGACGTTGCCGTCTTGCGTTTGTGAGTAATTACGTCACGTAAGTCGGTAGGAAGCTTCTCTACCTTTACACCCAACTTGTGAACTCGGGAATCCCGAGCGCACGGGTGCTTAGGCATCATGTTTGCTCCCTGATCCGTGGCTAGTAAAAGTACTTACTCTGGATCTTTAGAAGGAGACTTTAAATGCCCACCCTGTCCGTTAGCCCTGGAGGACTGGACACGGGTGGTTCTGTACAACTTTCCGTCAGGAGCCCGTGTAACAGTCAACGGGGCTCGCTGACAGTCAGCAACTTGGACAGTTGACTGGGCTGGTTGGGGTCGTACTGTCCTAGACTTTTTTGACTTAGCACCCAAAGGCACGTAGTAAAAGAAGTCCAAATTGATACATCCTGCATCTTTAGTGAGTCACATGGCGTCGGGCCCGCATGAGAGGCGGTCGAACACAGAGCTTCTGACAGGGCCGTATGAGATGTCCTGTTTGACGCCAGGATTGGTCGTCGTATGGACCACCTTTCTGCGGCTGGCGTTGGCTGCCGCATGGATTATTTTTCTGCGGCCACAGTTGGCTGCCGCATGAGTCGTCTGCCGTATAGACAGACAGTCGATCTCCTCTATGCGGCTTCTTCTTTGTCCGTATGGAGTTCCCTTGTGCCCCAAAAACTCAGCATCGTAGTATTTTCCTCTGCTCGTTTTGGGGACAGTGGGGTCCTCTACGGTCGGAAGTAAAATTATATGAGAGCTTTGGTCACCGTCTTGGGCTACAGAAGGAGCTTCTTCGAGAACTTGGTCGGGGACAACAGTTTTACGCACCGACGCCTTGCGAGTCCTCTTTAGGTTAGCTCGCTTCTGAGACGGGCTGGCGCTCGCTTGAGAGAGCAATTCTTCAAAGGCTTGTTGGTCGAAGTGAACCAAAAGTATTTGCTGCGTAGAGCCGAGCTTGGACGCGTCAGATTGCGTCACCAACTTCTCATCGGAAGAGAAGGAAGTCCCCAGCAGAGTCGCCATCGTGTTTGCCATAAAAAAAAAATCAAAGACAGGTATTACAGAATATTGAAATTGATTGCAAACTCGCTTGTACAAAAGAAAGCCTAGAAGGAAATCGTAGGAAACAATCTAAGTACAATTGTTTAGTTTTGATTCTAGGGGGTGACGGTGGAGCCTCGGGAAAGTACTATCAACTCTGCCTTACTCCGTAGAATATCTGATGCAGTCTCTAGCTCGTAAAGAAATTGCTTTTCTCTTGAAGGTTGCTAGCCTTTGTAGGGGTATGGCACCCTGCTATTTATAATAGGATATATTTTGAGCCACGTAGACGGCTTGCAGCCATGCGACTGATTAGCACGCGAAGACCCGCTCTTGGGCTGCCATTTGTCAATTTGTTGGGATTTTGTTGTAGCAAATCTGGGTAGTTAAGGACTTGGTCAATTTTCCACGTGTCCCGTTGCGTATGGTTTTCTCAGTCTTCGATCATGTGGGGCGCATGAGACTCATGCGGCTTGGATCACAATTACTCTTGGTTGTATGAAGTTTGGAAACTTTGGGGCCGCATAAGCTGAGCCATATGAGGTTCATGCGGCTTGGATGACTCTTTTGGCATGGAGGCGTACGAACCCTGCTTTTGGGCGACGTCTCACGTCTTATCTTTCTTGTCAAAGTGTCAGAACTGTCATATTTTGCCAGGACTTGTCAGCTTTATCAGTCGAACTGCTCCTCTTTGGTCGTATATTTTCTTTCTACAGCTACTTGTCGATGGGCCGCATATGTCTTTGAACAGTCATACGACTTTCCTTTATGCGGACCTGTTTGGCCCAAAGTACCTATACGGCAATTTGTAATCTGCATGAACCCCATATTTTTCATGCTTCTACAGCCAACTTGATCCAGTATGCTTGGCTGGTACATCACTGATAAGATATGCAATAAAGCTAGCTAGATGTGCTGCAAAATCAGATTTTGAATCTTCATCTGTGCAAAAATAGGATGAGTAATCTGGAGCTTTTCTACAAGGAAAATCTTGCCACCAAACTCTATTTGTTATAGGGTTCCACTGTAAAATAAGCCAAAGTTAAAATAAGAGGAAACCAGATTAAGAAGACTCGTTGGCATTGAACTGTAGATGCATGACCATGATAAGGTGTCGTGAACTATGGACATCTTTTAAATGTAAGAAAAAGTTGCAAACATTACAAAGCAATAAAATTAGATACAACATGACACTACACTACACATGACCTGCTAAAAAAACTAATAAGGACAACATGCGCCGGTTAAGTGGTTACCTGCTTTAAAACCAGATTTGCCGAGCATGTCCGCTTTTAATACAGCAAGATATGATTGCCTCTATTCCAACCCAAGTTAAAGCATTATTGGATCTACTTGATTAAAAAAATACACCCCCATGTTGCCAAATATTACTCCTACAGCTCCAAAAAGGTATTTTAACTTACACAATATTTGGCCAGATTCCAAAGATGAAGGTTTACACCCAGTAGGAAGTCCTATTTTTTCAACCAAAACCTGATGGACAAAATTAAATAGAGAAAGTATTTAGCAAAAATATCAAATAAGGGAAAATACTTATTTCAACAAAAGGATGAGAAACCTCATTTGGTTTCTCATATATATCATTTCTCATATTTTAAACATTTCTTGGTGATAAGGGAAAACACTTATTTCAACAAAAGGACCAATATGTCAAATGAGCTTTCTCATAAGTTCACTGAGAACTAGTTAGGCAAGAGAAATATGTAAATATGATAATTGTCAAAACACGAATTATATAAAGGGATTATAAATTGAGCAATATGAAGTTAAGATGGTGGCATTTACCCAAGTACTGGATATCCTCCAATATCTTGTTCATGTCGTACTTATCATTCTCACTGTCCTCTTGCTTTGCAACATTTGTGGTTTTATGTTTCCATTCTCGATCTGTGTGATTTGAAGACTGCAAGAATAAATAATTTTACTATTAAAATTTCAAATTAATAAAATAACCCCATAGCCAGTCTATCAGTTATGTCTCATAGCAAAAAATAGTACACAATTATGTGGCAAAAAATACATAATTAGTCCACCTGTATCAATAGCATAACACTATTAGCCAGACAATCTGCACTACCATACTCAACACTGGTCATAGATAAATTTAATAAGATACTCAAGGATGGACACTCAGCATTCTGGAGAATAGTATCGACAATAATGTGATATATCTAAACATTTGCTAATTTGGATTTCAGTTTCATAGCTGATGTCTTTTTAATGTTTGATGTATAGCATATACAGAAAGATGGGCAAATATTGTCATCGTTTAAGCATAAAAAGCACACAACAATTTCTGTCAGTTAGATAAAAAATTAGTAAAAAAACCTCAACGTTCACAACAAAATGTTGAAGGAGATTCAGAATATTCTTAGCTAGTGTCACTAGCTAACGAAGAAGCAAAGTAGTAACCAATAATATGAGGGCAACCAAGCACCTGGGTCTGGATCATTTACACAGCTACTCTGACTTTTAAATCCACTTTTTATTCAACAAAATAGATGTTTCCTTAAATAAAAAAAGAAGGCCAGTAAAAAAAACATGACATGTAGAAAAAATAATCCCAAAGAAAAAAACACATGGCATGGGCATTTTATCGAACACAGGAAGGATGGTGCAGATTGATGAAGAAAAAAAGGAACCTTGAGGTACTAGAGCCAAGAAGTAGTGCTATGTCCACGATCCAACTCCCCACCATCGCCACCACCAACACATCACTGAGCCATCGCATCCCTGAACTTCCTCCCTCTTGAATAAATAAGTAAATATAAGAATAAAACATACAAGAGTTGGAAGATTATGCTTGAATGAAAGATACAAGAGTTCTGAATCGACCCTCCGGTTGGTCTTGTTGACGGCGGCGCTCTCTCCATGTGACGAAGTCGACGAATCCCTCGACAAGGTCGACCATGGTGGGGGAGAAGAGGGGACGGATCTTGTCGACTGTGGACTGGTCTCCTCTGTCGAAGATGGAAAGGGTTGGGCCTCCAGCTCCCTCCCCATATCCTCCTTCCTTTTTAACTAGGTTTAGGGTTTTGGATCTAGGGTTAGGGTTTTGGAGTTAAAGGAAAGGAAGGAGAAGAAGAGGAGGAGATAAGGGTGTTGCTGAACTAGAGTTAGGGTTTTGGATCTATGGTTAGAATTTTGGAGTTGGGGGAGAGGAGGGAGAAGAAAGGAGGAGAAGGAGAAGACTAGAACGATTTTGGGGGAGAGGGAAATTTTTGTTGAAGCGCGGGGTGTAGCAAGAATTTTGCCAAAAAATTGAACTTAAAAAATATTACAATTTTGCCACCGCTCTAAAATATTAATAACTTTTTGTTTTATAAATGTTATAAAAAGTCAAAATTAGCCCAAACCGTCCTAGAAAAAAGGTATTTCGAACTTTGATAACGCTTAGGTATCAGGCATCATCAATACGTTTTGTCGAGAATTATTAATAGGCCTTTTTGTTGTAATATAAACCAAATTGCCTCGTATCTTTTTCTACATAATCCAAGCAGGATTCTCTTTCATCCCGACCACAATTACAACCTTAAACCCGATCAAATCCAAATTTTAATCGGATAGAACAAAAACCGAATGTATAGGCTATTCAACAGAAAATTTGACTCAAAAACCCTAGGATAGCTCTTCTGTGAACTCGAGCGGCCATCCCTGAACCTCTCTCACTCCCTCTTGCATCCTCCAGACCGACTGCATATCGCTATCGACCATCGCATCGTCGGGGAATCGCCAAAACTCAGCAAAAATAGGGGAATACTCTGTTTTAATTCACTGCAAGGTACACCCATTCTCCGATTGATTTCTTCTAGCATGGTTATCGCTTTACGATTTCGTAAGTTTCTGTGTAGAGCCTGTATGACCCTCTCCAAACCCTAGTAAACAGTTTTGAATGTATCGAACCCATCTGTCCGTGAAATCAACGCAAAGTTGATGAAAACTCGTTGTCACATGGACATAAATAGGACTGCATGTACCCATGTTCGAAGTTGATTTCTGACCAACCTGTTAGGAATTTTTGAGAATTTCTTGAACAAAGTTGTAGACCAAATATAGCACTTCATAACCCTTCTGATAGTTTGATTTTTTATTTATTATATGCAATGATTTTTTATTACAAAGTTTGAGGAAAAACTTATTTTAAAACTATGAATTTTTTTAAAAATTAACCGATACGGCATGCGTCTCCACAAATTGGGTGACGTGGTCGTGCACTATACGCATCGAAAGACGCGTATGGATGTTGTCGACGTGTGGAAACTAACCGAACTTGATTTCGTTGCGCGTGCGCGACGAAATCAGTACGTATCCGTCAAGATACTCCCATATCGACCTTTTGTAAACATGGCCATAACTTCGTGTCCGTTTGTCGTATCGAGACGACACTTGCACTAATAGGACTGCTTTAAAATTTTTGTCCTATACGCCAATCGACCGGAACGCCTATTTGGCGGGCCCGCAACCCGATCCAACGGGCGAAATTGTGCACGGCCCGTCGGAATCTAACTTTGAACATATGGTTGGGTTTGTCTCGTCAAACCAGAATCGTAGACATATAGTTTGCTGACTTTAGAGATCGTAGATACAGACACACATTTTGGTGCAAAATGGGTCCAACAGCAGACACTATTTTGACCCAAAATTACGATTTTGTCGCTGTGTCCAGAATTGGACTTATGGGTAGTCTATCCTTACTATTTTCTATCTTTTGGAAAGTTTTGTGGTGTTTATTTCAGCATCCAAGGACGTTTGTGAGATTTGACCTTCTGTGCTTCACTTTTATATCGATTCGAGCTATTAGATGTCGCCCTTTCTGCACACAACCTCAGGCAAGAAACCTTGCCATTTACTGTCTATTTATTTAGCTCATATTTTATGTATTTATTTATTATTTACTTTCTGTAAAATAAAATGTGATACATGGCATAATTTGATAGAATCTTACTGTTCAGTTCTATTTCCTGCTATGTACTATTTTTATACATATTGAACTTAGATTTAAGGGACTACCCTTTGTGTGTTGCATTCATAGGCCTTGATACATTTATACCACGAATTTGTGAGTCGCATATAGAACTCAGACATGCGTGACTGGCTGGCCACCAGTACGTATAAGCCGTGCGATAGAATTAACCGCTAATAATGTTGCATGATTAGTTTGACTTAGCGGTTAATAGCGGTTATGTATTATTGATACAACATAGTAGGCATGGGGCAGGGAGAATAATTCCTTAGTGTATGGGCTACTATACACTTACTTTTGTGATCCGGAAGCTCCGCTGGAGATACGGTATGAGATTACCCATAGATACTGACGGCCACTGACGTTCTGCGAAACGTTATGCTCTCCTGGGCCTCTGGTGCCCCAAGGGGGGACCATGCCGATCCCATTTTAGCCAAGGCCCATGTGTTGGAGGATGTTCTTAAAACTGCATACACTTAGACTGGTTAGGCTACCTTATCTATTAGGTACGAGTACTCTTAATTTGGGTACTTGTATCTGACCGTGGCTTGGAACAGTAACTTATCGTGGACTAGTTTACCACATCTTATCCTTGTTTAGTTGTAGGTGTGGCTCACTACTCCGATGAGAAGGTACTGAACCTTGTTATGGTTCGAATACCATATTGGATTCGTGACTTAGAAATATACTTCATCGTGGGTTTGTGTGCTATCTTTTGTCCTTGTTTGGTTGGGGGATGGTATACTAATTCAAGGGTGGAGTGTTGGACCATGTTATGATCTGATTGACTTATTATTGAGCAGTATTTATTCAGTCTATATGGCATGATATTATGTATCTTGTTACATCCCTTTGAGGACCTGGTGATCTCTCCAGGTATGTGTTATTGGTTTTTCGTAGGTGTTCTAGCCAAGGCCGTGATCTTCAATATTCTTTCGAAGATGATTGCTCTTGGATCATTCACAGCCATTTTATCTATCCGTTCCTTGTACATTTTTCTTTTCATTTAAATGGTTGGTTATGGATCTGTCTCCGTCCAACATCTTGTATAAAGACAATTCTTTGTGGATTATATGATATCATTTATTCTCTTATATTTCTGTGCATGAGATTAGTTGTCATGGTTTCTACTGTATTTTACAGCTTATGTATACATACGAGGGTTCCATATATTAAAGTATACTTCGTATGTATACAGATGGCATGTCTACATACCTAGTCATATGTATTTTGGGACTGGGGCGTTACACAGAGAAAAGCTGAGTCCAAGGTACATTGGACCATTTGACATCTTGGAACGAATTGGAGAAGTAGCATATCGTCTTGCACTGCCACCATCATTAGCAGGCGCGCATGGTGTATTCCACGTCTCACAACTGAGGAGATACATAACTGACCCAAGTCATATAGTTGACCACTCTGAGATAACGGTGAGACCTAGCCTTTTATATGAGAAAAATCCAGTTGGGATACTAGATGTCAGCGAGAAGACATTGAGAGGCAAGACGGCCAAGTTGGTTCGGGTAGCATGGAAGCACCAATCCCAAGGAGAGTCTACATGGGAACGGAAGGATTCCATACGGGAGCATTATCCTCACTTATTTGAGGATTCAGGTATGACTTAAAATTATCGTTAAGTTATCATTGTCCTTATAGATTTCTAGGTGTAATTATATCTTGAATTTCGGGGACGAAATTCTCCAAGGGGGAAAGAATGTGAACCCCCTAATTATCGACTAAGGTCAATTGGGTAATTTTATTTTTATTTTATTTTATAATTCATAAATAGGATGGTGAATATATTTCTATATTTTTTATAGTTAAAATTATTTAATAATAATGTGCATTTAATGTTGTGACCCAAATTTATTTCCATAGTTTTTTTAGCATCCACAAATGTTTGAAATAATATTTAAAATATGTTCTAAATTTATTTTTTAGTTACTAAAACCTATAATAAAAAATTTTATTACTAAACAACTAATTTATTCCTCAAACCCAAACACACAACACCCAACCCAATAAATCAAAACCCAACTCCATTACCATGACCCCTCCTTTTACCTTCATAACTCCCATGACCCCTCCTTTTACCTTCATAACTCCCATGACCCCTCCTTTCACCTTCATAACTCCCATGAACCCTCATTTCACCTTCGTAACCTCTATTTATACTTATATATATATATATATATATATATATATATATATATATATAATATGTGTGTGTGTGTGTGTGTGTGTGTGTGTGTGTCAAACTTCCTCAAGCCATCCAAGCCCTCGACTCCCAACCCACTGCAGCAGTTCGACGTCGTCAACATCGTCACTCACATTCCGATCTGACCGCAACCACCTTCTTCCTCGGTAAGAAACTGAACTCTAACCCCTGCTATAGTTTAAATCCAAGCGGATTCCTTATACAAACACCAAACTGAGCTTGGCATATTAGTCACCTGATTGAACTAAGTTTCCCCCTTGGTCGAATAGAGGTTGAGCCCCCTGTAAAGCAGTTTTTCTCTTTTTGAATATATTTATATAGTACTTGGTACATATATGTGGTTTTCTTATAAAAATAGAAAATCTGAATTGACCTCCTAGTCAATACAGCGGCCCAAAAACCCTAGCCTTGCCCCAGAGTTCGAATCCTATGTTAATCTTGTTAATTTTGGGTAATATATATTTTATTAGTTTGGTATTTATATATATATGAATGTATTTACGTATTTTCTTGTATCTTGATAACTATACATTGTAATTGTGTGAAGTTAAATAATAATAAATTGTATTTCTATTTTTAGTATTTATTTAGATATTTTTTAGAATTATTTATATAATATTTATATTTTTAAATAAATAAAAACAATAAATACTTTTATATGTATTTATAGAATTTACAGTATTTATAATTTTAATAAATAATAATAATTCCTAAAAATTAATTAAAAATTATAAAATACTAGATTTTACTTAGGCCAAGTTAGTATATTTACATATAGATTTTAGACTTATTTTGAAATATTAAAAATTAATATTAAATAGGTGATTTGGAACCCGTCGCACCACTAGTCGAGGAACACCGACAGGTTACATCGCATCGACAAGATACATGCAAGTGTACCTTGCCATTGATACGTTATTGTCATATTTTACTTTAGTTGCAATTCTTGTTTCTTGTTTAGTTTGTATATAGTTACTACTTACGTAGAATTTTGTCAATAATGCACGTCTGATCAAACTCGGGTGTCGATATCCATGCGTGGGTATTAGGTATTGACGTTAGGAGTACCTCACATGTATGATCATGTCCCTTGACATGATAGGCCTCAGGACACTGACACCTCATTATACAGAGTTGCTTACATGATATTTCATGGTCAGACTCTGTGTTAGGATATATACATGATTAATTACTTGACATGACATACTAGATTATTTCATTGGGGGGAGGACATTCGCCTTACTACCAGGCTATCTTATATTTCATGATCTCTATTCCCGAGATTGTGTATACCCTACTCGCTTGTTTTCTTAGTCACTGGATCGGAGCTTTGGAGTTACGTCTAGTTGAGCTCAAGGTTATACGACATGGCGCCTTGAGACATTAGCCTAGCTAAGGAGCCGGTGGGCGACTCAGTGACTATAGCCCGGTGTATGGACGGTGTTCTCGATTACATCACACATAGATTGGATTACATAGAAATCCTTATACAGTTTACTTTAGTACTTCCATTACTATCTTTTGGCATGTTCATTTTCGTACCTTGTTATGTCCCCTGAGGACCTGGTCATCTCTACCAGGTATAGGCGAGGAGACATATACTGAGGTCTACGAACCAGGTGTTGTTGCAGGAGACATACCCATACATGAGGACGAGATTGTGCCAGAGGACTTTGCCTGAGTACGTATTTCATCCATCTGGGATGATTATTTCTTAGCAGTCACTCTGATGAGACTTGTCATTTATTTTCCTTTCGTTTGTTGGCGGGCTATACCCGGGACATTATCTTAGTTCTGTATTTGCTGGACAACTTTTATGTGTTATTCAGACTATCTCATTTTATGTTGCCTTGGTACTCATTTATTATTGATTATTTTTGCGTGGATGAGAATAGCTTTGTACCCGTGGCCATGTGATATTTACAGCTTAAGTACTCGTTAACAAGTCTAACATTTTGGTTGTCTGTTGGTGATATACTGCTGGCATGTTTCGTATTACCTAATTTTGCATAATTAGGAATTGGGGCATTACATTTTGCTCTTTCTTTTGCTTTGGTTATAAATAGCCTTGAACTCCTTCATTCAAGGTTGATGCTTTAAGCCTAAAAATTTGTAAACAACCAAATTCTATCCACAATAACTCTACCAAAGTTTTTACTTGCCTATCCACAAATTATTTTAGAGTGTTCTTGAGTTGTAAAAGTTAGATCTTCATCTTTGTTGTAAGAAGATCATAAAATTTTTTGTAAAGAGGTTGAAGTTGGAGAGTCTTCGGATCAAAGCTCTTGTGTATTGAACTCGGAGAGGCCTTCGGATAAAAGCACTCGTGTAATAAGTTGGTGAGTTTTCGGATAAAAGCTCACGTTATACTATTTGCGATAATAGTGGATTAAAGCCTAGAGTTTCAGTACTGAAGTGTCCCTCAGGAGGATACCAGGATACATTGGGTGTCGGTATTTTTTATTGCTTCTTCTCTTGCACTCTCAATCTTTAAATTGCTATTAGCTATCATTTAGTGCTTAATTAGTAAGCTTGACCCTATTCACCCCCCTCTATGGTGCTTTTAGTAATTATTTGTGTGTTTGGACCGGACCTTCTTGTCTTTTTTTCTAATTATTTGTCAGTGTTTTGCTGTAATATTTGATTTGGAAACAATGGGTCTGCAGCTATGATAGAGTTTAGAACTATACATAATAGGCCCATTATCAGAAAGAGTACTTTGTGTATAATGTGACCAATATTTTGTTTTTTTCCTAAGCTTTAAAGATTAGCCCGGTGTATGGACGGTGTTCTCGATTACTTTGTGTATAATGTGACACAAAGTACTCACACTAGTCTTTCAAATGATTGGCAACAACGAAAGGGTAGAGGAGATTGAGAACATCAGACTATTAGAGCAAAGGAAGGAAAAATAATTTTGACACGACTGTACCAATTTTTTTCTTTATTCTGACTAACCGACTTGTCTTTTGGTATTCTAGTATATGACGTTTAGACGGGGCCAGCCCTGTATATATAATCTTGTATTAAAAATAGAACTAGTATGTACCATGGTGGTTGTTATGCTAGACTTGCACATTAAAAGGCCTATGTTCAATTCTTGGTTGTAACATTTTTTTAAATTTACTTTTATTTCAGTTTTTAATATTTTTTTTTTACATTATACATAGGTCTCATTTTAAAATTTTGTCTCAGGCCCATGAACTCAGGGTCGGCCTTGCGTTTAGATATCCTATAAAAAAATTTATACTATGACTAAAATAATTAGAATGAGTTTGATGGACCTTTGTTTAAAATTGGACTTACATATATTAAATAATATATATATAAAAAAATTGGTGCCCTCTAAAATTTTGGGCCTGAGGCGACCGCCTCATGCGCCTCATATAAAGTCCGGCCATGGCGGTGATGTAGGATGAAGAGTTTCTATGATGGTTTCTACATGTAGAAAGCCTCATAGAAACTCTTCATTTCTTATACGAATTAATATTGGGTCATAATCACTAAATTGATTTTTTTTTCATTTTTTGCCATATAGGATAACAATAGAAAACAATTGGAGAGTATTTTTGTGTGTGTACAATTTCTATGTAGAAACTCTACCAACTAGGATATAAATTTCCACAAAGTACAATGCCAAGTATGATAGAAACTCAAACTTAGAAATCCCTATTTGAGATGGCCTTGGTGATTTCTAAATTGAGTTTCTATCCTACTTGGTATTGCACTTTAAGCAAATTTCTATCTTAGTTGGTAGAGTTTATAAATAGAAATTGCACAAGCAAAGAAATATTCTCAAGTGGTTTTTCATTTCTATCCTATATGGAACAAATGAAAGGATTACTTTAATGACGTGGGACCAATATTAATTTGTACATGAGATGGAAAATTTCTATGATAGTTTGTACACGTAAAAACCCTCATAAAAACCCTCCATCCTACATCAATGCCACCTAGGATAGAAATTTGAATAAAAACCACCATCGAGAGAAGTTTTTTAATCTAAAATGGATTTCTACCATAGAAATAGGGAAATAGAAACCCCATTGGAGTTGGTCTTAGCTTTCTAGCATTTTTCAAGTATGGACAAGCGCTTAGGCCATCTTTAATAGGGTTTTTATCTCTCATATTCTATGGTAGAAATTCACTTTAGAAAAAAAAAACTCCTAATGGAGATTTCTATAATAATTTCTATAATAAACGCACACGGGGGTAGGGGTGTAAACGAGCCAGACAGACACGGACGGTCCATTGTCTGTATTCGGTCCGAAAATGAAAATGAGTTTGGACGGACACAGACAGTCCACTATTCGAGTTCGGGCCAGATGGACACGCACAACCAATGTTCGTTAATTCAATTGGACGGTCCACGGACAAATAAAATATATTATCAAAAGCTGTTATTTTATCAAGATACCTTGATAGTTGGTACAAAAAATCAAGTTGAAAGGAAATACATTTAAAGGTTATAGAATACAACGAACAATGGTAAAAGGTTAACAAAATTTTAGACTGGACACCAAAAATTGATGCAAAACCAAAATGATATGACATAATTGATGCAAAACCAAAATGAGTCTTCACTATCCGACGGTCTGTGGACAAATTCGGACCGAACATGGATATGATCGTGTCCAAATCCTATTTTTAAACGGATCAAAAAATGTCCAAGTTCTATTCGTTAATTCAATCGGACGGCCCCCGGTCGAACCATTTATCAAGTCGGACTCGTACGGACAACGGACTGCTTTGTCCATTTTACAGCCTAAGGGGTGGACTGCAGCTCAAACCGCATGAGGCTGGCATCTGTGGCCTCGACTTTGACCAATAGGTGGACACGTGGACCACAGGAGGCTGGCGTCTGTGGGCTCAACTTCAACCAATAGGGGGACACGGGGACCGCGGTTTCATCTGCTACCCCCTTCGGACTCGCAGGACTTCTCTTTAAATTTATCCTTTCATTTGTTGTCGTATACATAGAAACGGAGAATCATTGTAGTATGGTTTTTGTCACGACCCGCATCCAGTATAGGGGCACAAGTGCGTGACAGCGCCCAGCCTACGCCACAGTATCAGTGGTAGAATGTTGTCTAAGTCTACTATACTAGCAGTGAATATGATAACCTGTCAATATAGCTCATCTCCAATCGGAGGACAATAATGATATAGCATACTCAATCACAAATATATCAGTAAGTTATAAAGGCACGATAAATGATACTGACATAAAGAAAATATCCAGAAGTGCAGAGTATCATAATACATACCCAGAGTCGAATATATCAATACAAGTCTGAATAATAATAACATGCTAATCAGAGAGTGCTAGAGACATATCCAGTACAAGCCTAGTCTACTGGGTCGCCTCTACGGTCTCCTCAACTGGAACTAGGCCCAACTATGCCAAAGTCTCCTGATCTATACCCACTATGTCTCTTGGACCATAGTAGTTGGTGCACTCGTCCTCGTCATTGTCTTAAAAAATATATCCAGTCAGGATTGGAGCGAAGTATATTTTGTTATGACCCACACCAATTTTTTTTCCTTTTTAGATGCGAGTGCGTGTCTAAGTCCAACCTACGCCGCAGTGTCGACGGTAGAACGCTGTCTAGACCACAATGCTCAAAATCACAATGACAATAACTTTATTTGCTCATTAACAAAACCAAATCCATTTACAACATTCAAAGTTTACATTTGAAGAATTTACAAGTCTCACAAAATAAAATGAAACAACTAATCTATCTAACTAGTCTTCTAGGTTGGCCTTCCAACATACCCATGTCTTCCCCAACGATCCAAAGCGTAATATAGCGGCGATTATTTGAAAAATGTTGGTTTCCAGTCAGAAATGGAATGAGTACATTCAAACAGAAGTTCTAATAATTTGACAAAACCTATAAAACAGTAAATAATACTGGAATACATGATGGATGGATAAATAGAGAATTATGGCATGAAACATGTGAGTAAAATCAGGAGAGCATGGTAAAAAAGACAAGAAAGTAATAGTAATAATGACTGAAACATGAACAACAATGTAGCACGACTGCATCTCACTTGTGAGTTTAAATACACTTTCGGGGTAAATTTGGCACCCCGCACATGAAGTGTGCGACTACTATCAGACATGAATAGACAAATAGAATGTTTTTGGGTATATTTACATGTCTACTAATATATTTCTCCACCCGACTAGTACTCATGGATTCAAACTGGTCATGACCACGAAAATACATTGGTCAAGAACATGTAAAGAATCCATAACTACTATCTCGTGTAACCATCGTGTCGAGAATTAATAGAAAATCAATGTAAGACAATACTACATACACGAATCATAGAAGTTATGTAATATGGAAACTATTAGAAAATATACTGTCTGGGATCCTTTGCTAGTAAAACCGATAATACCATCGCGTTCAGAATCGTCCAGTTGGTTAGGGTAGCACGCAAGCCAACAATATCTAACCACTCAGTAGGCCACAAAAGTCAAACTCGCACAACAGTCTCTGAATACTAAAACAGACATCACCAACATTTTAGTACAAAAGAAATGTCTAAAAATGTCTACCCAAAAGTCCAATTCCAGACATAGGAGCAAAACGGTAAATTTGGGCCAAAACAGTGTCTGTCGTTGGACCCGCTTTGCACCAAAAAATGTGCCAGTACCTACGGTCTCTAAAGTCAACAAACTATATATCTACAAGTCCGGTCTGACGATACAAACCCAACTGTATGTCCAAAGTTAAATTTCGGTGGGCCGTGCACAAATTCGTCAGTTGGATCGGGTCGCAGGTCCGCCAAAATGGTGTTCCGGTCATCCTTCTCAGAATCGGACAAAACTTGGATCACATGACCAGAAAAATGACACGGTTCTGTTGGCACAAGTTTTGTCTTGAGGTAACGAACGTACAGGAAGTTATAGGCAAGTTTGCAAAGGGGCCGATACAGAGTATCTCGACGGATATGCCTAGATTTTGTCGTGCATGCACAAAGAAAACGAGTTCGTCGAATCCCACACATCCGCAACATCTGTACCGTATTTCGATGCTCACAAGTTATGACCAAGTTGCTCGGTTTATTGGGGCACACGGTGTACCGAAAAGTTTTCCTATGTTTGGGGGGTTTTCGAAAATTATTTTTCCTAAACTTTGGATTTAAAAATAATTGCATACAATAAATAAAAAATTAAACTACAAGAAAGATTTTGAAGATCTACATGTGGTCTAGAACTTTGTTCAGGTACATTTTGTAAACTGATACTAGATCGATTGGAATCGATCTTCCAAGGTGGGCAGTTGGCAGTCTTATACGCTATTTTTAATGGACAATTATTCATCGATTTCTCTATCAATTTTCTGAGTTGAAATCTCGATGAATCTTGAATCTAGTTTTTAGGGCTCCCAGAGGAATATATATGGTTTCCAGAAAATTTTACGAATCTTAAAATGACCCTCCTCGGATTAGCAGCAACAACAGCGTCACAGAATAACAGTAGCGGTAGCCAGGTGGTTCTTCTGGCCGGCCGGCCCCCTCGGATTGGCCGCGTTCCTAGGCTACTTTTCCCCCTCGGTGCCCCCATCCTTTTTCCTTCTCCCCGTCCCCCGGTCGGTCGGGGTTCGCCTGGCCGGGCGTTTTACAGCTGAGCAGCTTCCTCCCTCCCTTTCTCCTCCTTCCCCTCCCCCCTCGGCGTTGCCGCTCCCCGCGCAGCCGTACGAGGCGTCGGGCGTCCGGCCCTCCTCCTCCGCCGACAGTCCCCCCGGATATTCCCTTGACCTCCCCCGGAACCCAGCCGGGGTCGAGCCCAGACCCGCCAGGCCCTCCCCCCTTCCCGGCATCTACCTCCCTCGCAGCTTCCCTATCGTGGCCGGCACCTCTTCTTCCCGCCACTCCTCCCTCCGATCCTCCTTTCGCGGTGGCGCCCCCCTGAAGGCGTCCGCCTTTCTCTCTATCAAATGGCCGGCATCCTCGCTCCTCCCGGCTCCCGGCGGCTCAGGAGCGGTCAGCGCCTCAGCCCTCCCTGTCCCGTCTGCATGGTCTTCGGTGACGGCGGCCCCCCCCTCATGGGCTTCGTGCTGCCCTCGTGTTCGGTCTCCCACGATCCGGCCCCCGTGCAGCGGCCCTCGGCGGTGCCCTCCCAGGCGTTGGACGATGAAGCGACGTACGTTCCCCGCTACGAGCTACGACGTTCCTTCCGCCATGTGTGGGAGGGTCCCCCCATTGTCGGTGGTAGGCCATCGGTCGCCCGGAGGTCGAGCCCCTGCTCCCACCCCCTGCGGCCTTACCGCCTGCCCTCCACCCAGTAGTCGTCGCCCCGCCTCTCCCCCTCCCACGTCTGTCCCTCTCTTGGCCTCCGTCGTCGGAGCCCCCAGGCTCCGGATGCCGCGCTGGAGGGGCCCGAGGCTCCTCGAGCCGTGCGCCCCTGCCCCTCGGGCAGAGAACCCCCTCCCTCGGACAGCGCATCCGCATCAGGCTGCGCGCCCCACTTCCCCCCCTCATCGGGCAGAGCGCCCGTTCAACTCCCCCCCTCGTTTTTGAATTTTTAAAATTTTTGGAAATTCGGATGTTCGTGAATCCGAGCCACTTCCCATTTCGGGCTTAGCTCCCGTCCCACCTGTGGGTTTCCGACCTAGTGTGGCTTTTGATTTCAAAATTTCAAAATTTTTGTTTTGAAATTTCGATACCTAGTTGTTCTACTTTTCTCATGTACGACCTTGTTCTACTTTTGAAAATATATATCTCTACGAATTTCTAAACAAATATTTAATTGTTTTTAGTAACAGCTCTCCTGAATTTTGTCCTAGTACCCGCACTCCTTTCCTTTTTCTATTTTTCCTTTGCGCTTACTTGTAAATGCTTCGGTATTTTGCGCTTCATATGAATAAAATAGGAGAGTTTTGCTAATATACATATATATATATATATATATATATATATATATATATATATATATATATATATATATATATATATATCAAAACCCCCTATATAATTCTTTTATCCCTTGTAGAACTCAAAATAAAGTAAAACAATTATATGTACTTAAGTACATATATATATATATATATCAAAAACACCTATATAATTCTTTTATCCCTTGTAGAACTCAAAATAAAGTAAAACAATTATATGTACTTAAGTACATATATATATATATATATATATATATATATATATATATATATATATATATATATATATATATATATATATATATATATATATATATATACATACATATATATATATATATGTATAAATATATATATATATATATATATATATATATATATATATTTATATATATATATATATATATATATATATATATATATATATATATATACATATATATATATATATATATATATATATATATATATATATATATATATATATATATATATATATATATATATATATATATATATATATATATATCAAAACCCCCTATATAATTCTTTTATCCCTTGTAGAACTCAAAATAAAATAAAACAATTATATGTACTTAAGTACATATTTTTGAAAATATAATTTTATCTCATGTAACTATTTACTATTGAAAAATTATTTATAGAATATGTATACACAATATATATATATATATATATATATATATATATATATATATATATATATATATATATATATATATATATATATATATATATATATATATATATAATCCAAAATTCACGAAGATGTTTTTAGGGAATTTATTTACCATACTTTCAAAATCAAATATTGTTTAAATAGCAAGAACATATATATAATATGTATAACCACACTTTATAAAATGGCCTCCTACGTCATTACAGAAACATCACTTAATACATATCTACACGGACGTCTATGTATGCACTACATGTCTACATAGGCTTTAGGTTGGGTTCGGGTCAAGTCCGGGCTAAATTGGTACAACCGCAAAACCTCCTATATAATTCTTTTATCCCTTGTAGAACTCAAAATAAAATAAAACAATTATATGTACTTAAGTACATATTTATGAAAATATAATTTTATCTCATGTAACTATTTACTATTGTAAAATTATTTATAGAATATTTATACACAATATATATATATATATATATATATATATATATATATATATATATATATATATATATATATATATATATATATATATATATAATCCAAAATTCACGAAGATGTTTTTAAGGAATTTATTTACCATACTTTCAAAATCAAATATTGTTTAAATAGCAAGAACATATATATAATATGTATAACCACACTTTATAAAATTGCCTCCTACGTCATTACAGAAACACCACTTAATACATATCTACACGGACGTCTATGTATGCACTACATGTCTACATGGGCTTTAGGTTGGGTTCGGGTTAAGTCCGGGCTAAATTGGTATAACCGGGTCTCCTAAAAATCTTAATCTCAATAAATAAATAAATCATTTATAGGTTTCAGGTCACAACTTTGACTTGCTTTTCTAGCAAGAAGACACATATGGATAGGTTTTCCCTACCATGGCTAAAATACTAGTCAAAGCACACGATTACACTCTCCGTGCCAAAATTTCTAGTCATCTTGTACTTCAAATCTTAACCATGGCTAAAGCCTTCTATTATAATAACTATTTAATTTAAATATTTATAAAATTCCAAAAATCATTATTTAAGTTAAATAAATAATAAAAATATATTTCAAAATTTTGGAAAAAGGGGTTACGATTCTACCCACCTTAGAAATAAATTTGGCCTCGAATTTAACTAGAATAGGCAAGAAATAATAAGAAGCATTGAACAAAAGATAACGATAGAATTAAAATTATAGGAAGCATTGAACAATAGAATTAAAATTATTAGTTTCTATCAAAATAATTTAAAGCATACTATTATAACTCAAGATCTTATTTTAAATAATTAGTTATCCTAGGAATTTGAATATAACGATATCATCAAGATAGTTTCAAATATATATGTATATGCTTTTAGAAAAATAAATAACATTTTCAAACTATAAATTTTAATTAGTTTTTGAAATATAAAAATAATAGCAAAATAATCTTTAATCGTTTCAAGAAAAGTATTTTTAATCATGATGTTCAAATAAAATAAATAGTTAGAAAAATAATGATTTGCAAATCGGGAAGTGGGCTTACAAATCTATCCATCTTAGAAAAATTTTGTCCTCAAAATTTCAAAGGGCACGATTATGTACGACTAAGAATATAATCAAGAAACAAAATTTCAATTGATATGAATAAGAACGACAATTGAAATAATCATGAGAATGATATGATTCCTTATCAAATTAGTCACGCGTAATCGCAGATAAAATCAAAATAATAAACAAAAAAAATGTGATTTGGTGTATTCAAAATATATTATGATTGATATAAGCCTACTTTCCAATTTTTTTAAAAAAAATTATTTTATTTTGATTATGATTAATTTTACGATCATTGGGAGTCATGCCTAAGACTGTAGGTGAGCTATGACCATACTAAGGTCATATGGCCTATAAATAGCTAATATATATGTTATTTACCTATTTTATACTTTTCCATAATTTTTTGATATTTTTAGATATTTATTTATCAAGGTTTATTTTTTTTTAAAGGCTTCCAAGATTTACTATAAGCTCGTCCGAGATTATTTTTGGACCAAATATTTTTATTTGGAAATATTTTTATTTGGTGTCTAGATATCTAAAACTATTTTTTTATAATATTCTATGATTTTTTTAGATTTTTCTAAAATTTTTGGGAATTTTTAGATAATTAAAACCTATAGAATTTATTTTTCCATAGACTTTTGGGATTTACTCTAGGGTCATACAATGATAATTTAATACCAAACTTCTTATTTAGGCTTTAGACACCTATAAATATTTTCTAAACTTTTTTTGGGGATTTTTTTTTGTATTTTTTGGGATTTATTTGAATTTATTTGGAGTTAAAATTATTTTTAAATAATTTTCTGTAATTAAATAAACATTTACGGAGTCATCCGACCTAGCGGGCCCACCTGTCGGTTCCCAAACGCATCTCTCTCTCTCTCTCTCTCTCTCTCTCTCTCTCTCTCCCCCCCTATATATATATATATATATATATATATATATATATATATATATATATATATATATATATATATATATATATATATATCAAATAGTTTCTCAGAAAACCTAGTTTATTTTCTGGTCGATTTTTGAGAAGTTTGCTCCTTAGAGACTTCCGACTTCACGGAGTGATTGCGGACAACTCCAACGTGGTTTTCATGTGTCGTTCTTTTGTTGTTGGAATTATATAGAGGTCAAATTTTGGAATATATATTTTATTTTTTGAGACTTTATTTGTGAATTTCTGGAGAATTATTTGAGTGTCGGTCGTCCAAAACTCAACACATTGCACGGTTTTTGAGATTTTGGGAGATCTCGAACTCCGATTTGTGATCCGTTTGAAGTTTTGAAAAGATGACATGACGATCTTCGACATATAAGTTTTTCAGAATTTCAAATTTTTTTACTATTTTATTTATTACGTTGAACTCAAATTTGATCGGTAAATTACCGATTTGGTCATGGTTAGCTATAATGGCGACATCTTTTGACCAAAGCATGATTTTGTAGTACGGTCAATTTTAGTGATCTCGTGGCGCTGGAATCTACTAAGATACACTTTCAAATTTTCGAGTTTATGATGTTTGACTATATAGTTAATGGTACATCTCGATTTATGTGCCATGGTTTCCAAAATTGGAAATATGAGTTTCTATGGCCAAACTTCCTTATTTAAGTTATATTTTAGATTATTATTAGGTTAAATTAGATTTTAAGTAATTTATTCTAGAATTAACTAATATTAGATGAGGAAATCCATTAGCCACTTTTTCCATGATTTTATAATTAGAATCTTAGAATTGACTTGTACTTTTCATCCACGGTTCGATGGTATGATATGTATGATAGCTTCTAGGTTGGCTTTCCTCTCATACTCGACTTGTGACTATGGTTTGTTCAAGGGTTCTTGCAAGTACATTATTGTATTATGTTTTGGTACATTATAACGCTTTCTTTATCGTTTCCTTGTTTGATATTCCGTTGAGACACGATGGTGACACGGTAGGCTTATTGCATCATTCTTAGTGTGTCATTGACCGTTATTGATTGTTAGAGAGTCGGGAGGGGAAATACTCGGTAGGTATGTGAACAAACCCTACTATTGTTATTGTGGATAGCTAAACCATATACTGCATGTATGAGTTAGTCGTACCCTATTATTGTGGTAGTCATCGTATGATGTGCCATATTAGCCCAGCCATTCACGTATCAAAAGGTATTTCACATACACAATCGTTTCCATTGTTCATGATCTTAGTTCAGTTATTTATCTTCATGCTTCTTTTCCATTAGCTTACTCGTTCATGATTATTGCTTTTCATGTCTAGTTCATATCTTGTTAGTTCTTTATATGTTCTTTATCGTTACTGTATCTTATTATTTCTAGCTTATTTTGTGCTAACAATATTAAATGCAACATGGTTGTACTTTGCTTCTTTTCTGACAGGATCGTTGCAGGTGACTTGCCGTGCTTCCTACTTTTGTGCTATGGACTATACGGGGAAGACACGGGTATATGCAAAGGTAAACCCTAGAAGACTAGTTAGATGTGTTGGTAGTTTTTTTAATATTTGTAAGATATTGTATTTTGATTAACTGTAAAACTTGTGAACATTATAAATTGATTTAGTTATTGTGAATGAACAATAAAGATATTATTTTATGAGTATTTTGTTCATTGCAGGCTAGACAGCGTACTACCGTCGATACTGCGACGTAGGCTGGACTTGGACACGCATTCGCATCCCGAAAAGCAGGTACGGGTCGTGACAAATTTTTTTTGGTGGCCCATGCAGGTCCATTTTTGCAAAAGTATGCAAATTCGTGGTAGTACTTAAGTTAGTCGTACTATTGTGAGCCTGCGACTAGGAAATGCTCATTCACAATTAGGATTGATTTGATTACTAAAAGGATGACTAGGAATATGAGTCCCTAATTCAAATTGACTGTTGGTAGTTAAGGTTGCTAAATAGGCTATATGATTTAACCAAGGATTCATTGAATTCTAAACCCTACTAGATAAATTTCATAGAAGGATACACTATTGTGTTTCAATAGGAAGGTAGGATCAAAGGTGGATAGACTATTCGCTTGGTAAACTAGGACTTCCTATGATTCAATTTCTAATCTTGATCATTTGTGCAATTTTATTTCCTGTCTTCTCTAACTATCATAAGATCTGTATTACTTAGTTATTTCCCATTAGTCATAAGTAATTATTTTCTAAAAGTCAATAATCTATTTTCATCCATTGACTTTTGAACCTAACATGACTCAATTATCCATATATTAATTTCTAATCAGTTTTTATTTTATGTTTTTCCTTTGATCATTGAATATAGAGAAATTGAAATTGAATTTTTTTTACTTGTGTTCAAACATTTTTCTAATCGATCGTTGATTTTCAAAATTGATACTTTTATTTCAAGGATAGATACTTGCATTTTTTTCTATTATGATCGACTTGTTTGAATTTCTAGAAGCTCCTTTGAAATTCTTATGGATATAGTTGGAATAATTTTCGATGACTTACAATGGCAAGGCAGATGCACACTGTCCCTATTTATTTGAATTACGGAGACTACGGATTCACTGCAGCCAGCAGCACACTGACAAGACATGACCCTTAAGTTGAAATAATTTCAAGTAAACGTAGGTTATCGAATATTATTAGAATTATGTCTAGTTGCCCTAGTTAAATCTTTAAGTTATTATGTCAATATTGGATAGAGTTAATAGATTATTCGATACTGTATTCTTATTCAAATCATGAAACCAAAGAGTTTACTGCAGCCAAATGTACACTGGTGATGCATAAATTCTCGGTAAAATGACTTCAGATATGCTTACGGTTTTTGAATACCATAGATGCTATATCTTTTATTGGCATATGACTACTAATTTTCCAAATCGATTTGATGTCTTATTTCTTATTACCATCTTCTCAATAAACTTGTATTTCTACCCTCCTTTATTATATTTCCTATTCGAGACTCGTCATTTAGTTTCTTTCTTTCTAGTAATCATTTAGAACCAATTACTATATTTTGATCCTATTCCACTAAATTCATAATCATACTTAGATTTTGAATCTCTGATCGTGCCTAAATATGTTGATCGTACCTAAAATACTTGATCGTGATTTTGATCGTTCCCAAATGATTTTATCAAAACCTAACCCTTTTGACTATATTTTTGATCGTGCGAAACCACATCTTTCCTTAAGTTCGATTCGATTCACGAATCATGCCTAACTTATTTTTGGTCACGAATCGTATCATTTTCTTTCGTACTTATACGTAGTAATTAAAAATTTGTCTCTTACTTATATTCTTAGTCGTACCTAGTCGTATCCTTTGAAATTTCGAGGACAAAATTTTTCTAAGGTGGATAGATTTGTTAGCCCACTTTCCGATTTTTTTAAAAAAATTATTTTATTTTGATTATGATTAATTTTATGATCATTGGGAGTCATGTCTAACCCTGTAGGTGAGTTATGACCATACTAAGGTCATATGGCCTCTAGATAGCTAATATATATGTTATTACCTATTTTATACGTTTTAACAATTTTTGAATATTTTTAGATATTTATTTATGAAGGTTTAGTATTTTAAAGGCTTCCAAGATTTACTATAAGGTCATCCGGGGTTATTTAAATATTTTTATTTCGTCTCTAAATGTCTAAAACAATTTTTAATATTCTATGATTTTTTTTGGATTTTTCTAGAATTTTTGGGAATTTTTAGACAATTAAAACCTATAGAATTTATTTTTTTCATAAACTTTTGGGATTTACTATAGGTTCATAAAATGATATTTTGAGACCAAACTTCTTATTTAGGCTTTAGACACCTAGAAAGATTTCTAGAAATTTTTGGGATTTTTTGTATTTTTTGGGATTTATTTGAATTTATTTGGAGTTAAAATAATTTTAAATAATTTTCTGTAGTTAAATAAATATTTACACAGTCACCCGGCCTGGCGGGACCACCTGTCGGCACCCAACCGCCTCTCTCTCCTATATATATCATATATTTGTTTCAGAAAACCTAGTTTATTTCTTGGCCGATTTTTGAGAAGTTTGCTCATTGGAGGCTTCCGACTTCACAGAGTGATTGCGAACAGCTCCGACGTCGTTTTCCTGCGCCATTTTTTTTGGAATCATGTAGAGGTCATATTTTAGAATATATATTTTATTTTTTGAGATTTTATTTGTGAATTTTTGGAGAATTGTTTGAGTGTCGTCGTCCAAAATTGGACACATCGCACAGTTTTCGAGATTTCCGGATATCTCGAACTCCGATTTGTGATCCGTTTGAAATTTTGAAAAGATGACATGACCATCTTCGACATATAATATTTTCAGAATTTCAAAATTTTGTTTACTATTTTATTTATTATGTTGAACTCAGATTTGATCGGTAAATCACCTATTTGGTCACGGTTGGCCACAACGGCGGTATCTTTTGACCAAAGCGTGATTTTGTGGCATGGTCGATTCTGGTGCCCTCATGGCACTGAAATCTACCAAGATACACTTTCAAAATCTTGAGTTCATGATGTTTGACTAGATAGTCAATGATACGCCTCGATTTTTGTGCCATGGTTTCCAAAATTGAAAATATGACTTTCTATGGCGAAACATCCTTATTTAAGTTATATTTCATATTATTAGGTTAAATTCGATTTTAAGTGATTTATTCCAGATTGTCAAAAAAAGTAATTTATTCTAGAATTAATTAATATTAGATAAGGAAACCCATTAGCTACTTATTCCATGATTTTAGAATTCGAATCTTAGAATTGACTTGTGGTTTTCATGCACGGTTCGTGGTACGATGGTGCGATATGGATGATAGCTTCTAGTGCGGCTTTCCTCTCATCCTCGACTTGTGACTACGGTTTTTTCAAGGGTTCAGACCAGTACAGTATTGTATTATGTTTTGGTACATTATAACCCTTTCTTTATAGTTTTCTTGTTTGATATTCCGTTGAAACATGATGGTGACACGATAGGCTTATTACATCCTTCTTATTTTGTCATTGACTATTATTGATTGTTAGAGAGTTAGGAGGGAAAATACTCAGTAGGTGTGTGAACAACCCAACTATTGTTATTGTGGATAGCTAAGTCATACACCGTACGTATGAGTTAGCCGTACCCTATTATTGTGGATAACCATCATATGATGTGCCGTATTAGCCTAGCCATTCACATATCAAAAGGTATTTCACACACAGTCGTTTCTATTGTTCATGATCTTAGTTCAGTTATTTATCTTCATGCTTCTTTTCCATTAGCTTACTCGTTCATGATTATTGCTTTCAATGTCTAGTTCATATATTGCTAGTTCTTTATATGTTTTTTTATCATTACTGTTTCTCATTGTTTCTAGCTTATTTTCTGCTAACAACATTAAATGCAATATGGTTGTACTTTGCTCCTTTTCTGACTGGATCGTTGCAGGTGACTTGCCGTGCTTCGTACTTTTGTGCTATGGACTATACGGGGGAGACACGGGTATATGCGAAGGTCAACCCTAGATGACTAGTCAGATGTGTTGGTAGATTTTTTAATATTTGTAAGACATTGTATTTTAATTAACTGTAAAACTTATGAATATTATAAATTGATTTAGTTGTTGTGAATGAGCAATAAAGATAGTATTTTATGAGCATTTTGTTTATTGCGGGCTAGACAGCGTACTACCGCCGACACTGTGGCATAGGCTGGACTTGGACACACATTCGCATCCCGAAAAGTAGGTGCGGGTCGTGGCAATTGAGTCACGATCAAATTTTGTTTAAGGATGATCAAAGAAATCGGCTTAATGAACAATTGCTTAGGCATGATCAAAATATGACCAAATTTATGGTCAAAGGATCTAGTCAAGATAAGTTCTAAGCATGCTTAAGGATAGAGGCGACACAGGAATAGCTAAAAGTCATTATGCATGATTAACCACTAGCTTAAATTATGTAAGCATGATCAACGATCAAAAGTTAGCCAAATTCTAACATGATTAAATCACTTAGATGCAACTAAGATGTAGTCACGATCAAAGTTAATCATCCTAGCATGATCAAAATTAAAAAAAATTGGCATGAGCTTGAACATGACCATAATAGTCATGATCGTAGTGGAACAAATCTAAATGTTAGCAATAATGGAGTTGAAATATAGGTATGATTATGACTATAGTCAAATAGTTTTAGCCATGATAAAAAAACGTTTATGAACGATCAAAATTCAAATTTGTTGGCACGATTAACTCGATTTACTATTTAGGCAAGATTATTTAGGCAGATTACAGAGTAAAAAATCTAGAAAAATATACGAATTGAATCGATCGAAATACAATAAAAAATAATCTAGTTGCGATAAAAAGTCGTAAGGATAATCCAAATCGAAATCTTTTTCAACCCTATTCAATTATGTAGGCATGATCATAGAATCATAATCTAGGTACGGTTATGAATATACTGGAATAGGGAATTAAAATCTAGTAATAAGTTTTAAATGAGGAGGAACCAAATGACGACTCTACGAATAGAAGATAAGAAAGAAGGGAAGAACTACAAACTTGATAATAAGAGAGAGGATATCAAATCAGTTTGGAGTGAGAGTGCATGATTTTTGTGGATCATTAAAAATCAATAGTCATATGGCAGAAAGATTTAGCCTATATGGTATTCGAAAATCATATGCATATTTGAAGTCTTTTCATCGAGAATCCATGCCTCGCCAGTGTACATCTGGCTGCAGTAACCCTTGATTTCATGACTAAAATATGATATTGTATCGAATACTCTATTAGCTCTACCAATATTAACATACAACTCAAAGGTCAAAATAGGGCAACTAGGACATAGTCTTAATAACATTCGATAACTTACACTTACTCGAAATTACTTCAACTTAGGGATCATACCTCGCCAGTGCGCTGCTGACTACAGTGAACCCGCACTCTCCATAATTCAAATAAATGGCGACAGTGTGCTGTTGTCTTCCCATTATGAGTAATCAAAAACTATTCCAACTATATACGTAAAATTTTAAAGGAGACTCTAGAATTTCAACAAGTTGATCATGATAGAAAAATATAAGTATCTGTTCTTGAAGAAAAGTATCAATTTTTGAAAATCAAATGATTTGATTAGGTATAAATTTAAAAATCAAACGGTCGGTTAGAAAAATGATTGAACACAAGAGAATTAAAAAAATTCAATTATGTTTTTCTAATATTCAAGGATCGAGGTAAACATATATATATATATATATATATATATATATATATATATATATATATATATATATATATATATCTTAAATTTCAACAAAACTTAACTCAGGATAATTATGTGGATATGGATCATGTTTGGCTCAAAAGTCAATAAATGAAGTAGAATATTGATTTTAAGAAATAATTACTTATGGGAATAAATAAGTAATAAGGATTAGATAGGAAGTTAAGTCAAACAAATTCCAAGGTGATTAAGATAGGGGACGTGTAAGTATCTGTCTTCCAAGTATAAATATCAGTTCTTGAAAATAAACTATCATGACCCGCACCCGCCTTTCGGATACGAAGCGTGTCTAAGCCAAGCCTACACTGCAGTATCGGCGGTAGAACGCTGTCTATACTCACAAGTCACTGAATCTATAATCACAGAGAAATCTATATTTCATCCACAGAATAATCAAGACACAATCAAGATCAATGAATATCCATGAAACTAAGCAATAATGAATATAAACTGAATGTATCCAAAATCAATGTCACGTCCGATGGACACAAATCTACTACCAATAGAAGAAAAATAGAGAAATACAAGAAGTAACTAACTGAGTACCACCTGCTAACCAAGCAACCTCAAACTGCAATGCATTGCGGTCTGATGCTAACTCAAATCCACTCGCCTGCTCCTGACTCAAACTCGGCTAACCTGAAGAGATCATCAGGTCCTCAGAGGACATAGCAAGATACATAATATACATGCCTATCTAGCAGTTTTATCATGCGCAAGAAATAAACAAGAAAGAACAAGAACAAGACAAATGACTACAAACACGAACACGAACATGAACATACGAACACGAACATGAACACTAGAACAACTACGTATAAATGAACTACCGGATGAACGATAAACGAGATCAATAGAAGAACCAAACCCTCATCCCGAGTGTGGACTCACGAGTTTGAACTAAGCACTAACCCTCGTCTCGAGTGTGGACTCTCTGGTTAGCTCACGACAAGGCACCCTCGTCCCGTGTGTGGGCTCTCTGGTGCAATTGGTCAACCCTCTTCCCGAGTGTGGACTCTCTGGTGCCAATGAACACGACAAATACCCTCGTCCCGAGTGTGGACTCTCTGGTTGTGTAAAACAATAATCAAGGCTATGGCAGTTTACTACACGCACTCGTTCTATGACACGACTCAAGCAAGGTACTGGTGAGAGCTCCAAGCATGAAATACGAGGCCAAACATGAACACGGCTATATGCAATAAAAACAACTCTACAGAATATAACACGAAAGCACATGTCCATAATAATCAAATGACTGAAAAATAAAAGGAAATGCATGTAAGTAAAACTGTAGAGGAAGGCAAGGTATACTTGCCTTAGGTCCTGAGCTACGAATACGGTTAAGAGTACTGATTCAAATCCAATTAACCTGTTTAAATAGTTCGATATGATCAATACACAATTTAAAGGCACAAATAAGCTATCTATTGGTTTATTTAGGCTTCTAGGTTTACTTCCTATTCTAAATCTAGTTTTCCCTTTTCTTGCATAACCTACTGTTTAGTCAAAGAACTCTCATGACACCCTTAGTCTGTTGATAGGTGAACTCAATAGTCTGTTGTTGCCCACTGGTACTTCAGGATACCCTGGTCCACTGGCATAGGAATATGCATGGGTTGCCACATATTAGTATGCATCCTTCTAGTAGGATACTCAGGTATCCTCCAAGTAAACTTAGAGGTTTGCCACCAAATAAACATAATTAATTTAGGAAGGATAATGATCGAAGCCAAAATAAGTAAAAAAATTATAATCCTTATTTCACAGATATTCACTATTCAATGATTGAGAGGAAAATATTGAGTCAAAGCTAACTCGAGATTAGTATATAGATAATTGAGTGAGAAAAATAATTCCTTAGGTCCAAGAAAAATATAAGTGATACAAACTTACGATTATGATGATGTTTAGGAAAGGCACAAATGATCAAGATTAGGAAGAAATGATCGAAGATAATAAAAATATAAACTTTAATTTATCTCTCTCTAATATTCAAAGATTGAGGGAACACACACACACACACACACACACACACACACACACACACACACACACACACATATCTTGAAAAACTCAAGTTAGGTCCGAACTCAATAGATGGAAATAAAATATACTCTTAGGGAAAACAAATGGAAAGAACTAAGTAATACGAGCAACTATAATAATGTTTAGAGATAACAGAAAAGATAATTTGAATAAATTATCAAGGTTAGGGTTTGGATTCTATAAAGGCCTAAGTTACGGAATAAATAGTCTACCCACCTTGGATCCTATCGCCATATCAAAAAGGCAATAGTGTATCTATGGAAATCTCTCAACTTATCTAAATTCAATAATTTCTTACCTAAATTGCGTGGCCTATATAACAATCCTTAACTACCCAACAGTCAAGTTGAATAAGGGACTCATATTCCTAGTCATCCTCCTAAATCAATTCAATCCTAATTGTGAATGAGCATTTCCTAGTCGCAGGCTCGCAGTAGTATTCCTAGTCATCTCACAATCTTTTGCGAAAATAGGCCTGCATGGGCCACTAAAAAAATTTGTCACGACCAGCACCGATTTTTTTTTTCGGATGTGAGTGCGTATCAAAGTCCAACCTACGTTGAAGTGTCAATGGTAGAACGATGTCTGGACCACAATGCTCAAAATCACAATAATAATAACTTTATTTGCTCATTCACAAAACCAAATCCATTTACAATATTTAAAGTTTACATTTGAAGAATTTACAAGTCTCATAAAATAAAATGAAACAACTAATCTATCTAACTAGTCTTCTAGGTTGGCCTTCCAACATACCCATATCTTCCCCAAGGTCTAAAGCACAATGTCGATTATCTGAAAAATGTTGGTTTCCAGTCAGGAATGGAACGAGTACAATCTAACAGTAGTTCCAATAATTTGACAAAATATATAAAATAGTAAATAATACTGGAATACATGATAGGTGGATAAATAGAGAATCATGACATGAAACATGTGAGTAAAAGCAGGAGAGCATGGTAATAAAGACAAGAAAGTAACAGTAATAATGATTGAAACATGAACATCAATATAGCACGACTGCATCTAACTAGTGAGTTTAAATACACTTTCGACATGTAAAGACTAAGTGGTAAATCTGGGACCTCGTACGTGAAGTATGCGACTGCTATCAGACATAAATAGACAAATAAGATATTTTTGGGTATATTTATATGTCTACTAATATATTTTATCACGATCCGTACCTGCTTTTCGGGATACGAGTGCGTGTCCAAGCCAGCCTACGCCGCAGTGTCGGCGGTATAACGCTGTCATGCCACAATACTAAAAATCACAAATAATGCTCATTCATAATAACTAAATTAAATTATAATATTCAAGGATTTATATTTGATACAAGGTACAGTGTCTCATAATATATAAAGAACAACTGAACAAATACTCAACTATCTAACTAGTCTCTAGGTTTGGCCTGCAAGTACACCCATCTTTCCAATGCTAAGCGTAGTCACGGCTAACTTGAAAAAATGTTGGATTACCCAGTCAGGATAGAATGAGTACAATTCATTGAATACAGTTCTAATATATGAAAATGACTATAAAGCAGAGATTAGCCATTAAATATATGACTTAAAAAAATAGAAAAAGACATGAGAAAACTAGCCAAAAATTGGACAGTAAATAAAATAAACAAAAAAAATACTTTCTAGGTGACTGAAGTACCTTTGATATGTGATAAGTCTAGGGACAGTTACACCACAATGTCTACGATGTCGAAACAATGTCTACAATGTCTACTTTGTAATAAAATAACACTGTCTATGATGTCTACTTTGCAATAAAATAACACTATCTATGATGTCTACTTTGCAATAATATAATACTGTCTATGATGTCTACACTGTATAAGGTCAGATCACACATCATTGGTACTTCTCCTTCCCGATACGACAAAATATGACAAAACATAAAAGAGACAAAAATCACATAAAGAATGACCAACAGTAAAATATAATAATAATCAATATCGAAAACAAACAATAAAATATACTCGTCTGAAGTCCTTTGCTGGTGAAACCGATAGTACCATTGCGTTCGGAATATTCCAGTTAGCTACGGATGATAGGAAGAAGTTCAGATTGGCAAAAAATATGAATATTCGATTAGTCATGATGTATTTAAGAGACAATTCGATTTCGAAAAATAACACTTATATATATATATATATATATATATATATATATATATATATATAATATATATATATATATATATATATATATATATATATATATATATATACTATTTTAGGAAAAATATTTATAATTATTTAGAAAGGTATTAGACGTATTTGCGACAATATTTATTTTATAAAACTTTTGAATATAAATCCTTAATAATATTTTTTTTAGAAAGTTTTTGGCAAAGAAAAACTCAAATCAGTAAAGCCTATCAATTTAAGATTATATATATATATATATATATATATATATATATATATATATATATATATATATATATATATATACATATTTAAAACTTATTAGTATTTAAAGCCGTAAAACTCCATTTAAAATCCAATATTCTAGCCAAACATTTATTTTTCTCAATAAGTATTCATTTATCAAAATTCACTATTATTATATGCCAAATATATATATATATATATATATATATATATATATGTATGTCCATAGGTTTAGAATTTTTTTAATTAAAAATACAATATACCTATATAAGGCCTAGTTAAAATATGACCAAGTATTCGAGACCCCAAAATTATTAATCAACTTATTTTAGAAGCCCAAAACAATTATTATAAAATCAAAGCAATTATATGTAGGCCCAATTTACTAAAATCATAAAAACCCAAAACCAGGGTCCAATATAGTTATGGCCCGAATCATATTGGTCTGGAAATCCAAAACATAAAACCCAAAACATAGTTTGTTTCAAATCCCACCTGCTGTATTGGTTGTCCCAACACCAGCACCATTACTGAAGTTGGTGTGCCAAACAACAACAAACAAAACAAAGTAAAACAAAATAGCATTTATGGCCACACAACGAAATGGACAAAAAAGGTGAGAGTGTAAGGACCCTATTTTTTTAGAATTTTTTTATCTATTTTATATGTTTTCTATTTATTAAATTAGATTTTTATTTTTAATTATGACTATAGATTTACTTTTTCGTAGTTTTGATTTTTGAAGCACAATAATTATCAATTTCTCAAATCAATACCCATTATTTTATTCTAGACGAGTCCACCTTCAGTTTGATATATCATGTCCCATCCAAACGTGTTCCCTTGTGCTATATGTTTTTATGTGCAACTTTAGGGGTAAAATAGTTAATTTAGTCTCTACCGTAAAATTTGACTAGCTTTCCAATTAGCAATTAAGGCCCAACTTCGATCCAAATCATTTGACCCAATATATGGTTTTGACCCATTTTGAGCCTACTACGCACATGTCATTGGTGTGCCACTCAATTGAGTTCCCATGTGCTAGTTTATCTTAAGTGGCACACAAGTCGAAACTATAGGCAAATTAGACTCAAATCGATCACAAAAATTCTACCGACCCAAAACTAGTCCAACTAGGGACCCGTGGAGCCTATCCTAGGGTATCCTAAGCTATTAGACATATCTTAGATTGATTTTTTGGATTAATATGCAGCTACATTAGTCAAATCTAATTTAAATCAAATCCTATAACAACTTTCCTATTTTGGAACCAATTTAAATCCTAGGAGATAGAATTGGTGTATCTTTTAGAATATGCAATCAAATCACACCAAACCAAATTCTACTCCACTCCAACTTCTTTCCCCTTACGTGAATCTCTACCATCTAGGATTTACGTACACTTTTTATATATTTCTCTATTAAAACCCTCCAATTTCTTTTCTATTTTTGCACTTTTCTTTCCACCCCACAGAAACTCATTACCCTGACCTCTTCCAACCCTCCTACCACCGTCATCTCGACCCTAATACAACCCCCTAACACCCCGGCACCTTTCTAAGGAGCCTTAGCCCCTAATTTGATCAATACGAGGCACGTAAGGCACTCGAAGTTGACCGAATTAGTGCTAAATTTGTCACAGCACGTTAGTCAACTTGTAGACGAGATTTCATCAACTTTTTCTCATCTGTTTTACTTCAAACCAAATCTGAGACTTACCTTTTTATGTCTATTCCAACTGCTGATTGTCGGATCCCCCAATTCCGAGCGGTTTGTCCGTGGCATTGATCCTATGACAGGATGTCCAGAACTGACGAATCTAGTTGCGAGCCATTTTTCACCTATCTAAGGTCAATTTATAACCTTATTATATTTTTATTCAGAATCTAGACGTTGATACCTTTCTGACGCATATCTGTAGGATAGGTTTTGCATCCGTTTGCTAGTTTAAAAAATTTATGACATTTGCCGTGTCACCGAACTCCGAAAAATTCTGCTTTCCTTGTGTCCAAAAGTGTCAAAACTCTATGAAACCATATTGAACTTTATGTTGTGCATGGTTTAACATTGTAAATACTATTTTAACTAATTTCTAGAATTTTTCATAGAATTTAATATTTTTAAACATCTATTGTTTCGGGCCTCAAATCGCAAACCAAGTCTAGGAATAATGTTGTAGAATCAATACAAATCTTGTACAGATATTTTTCTATGTATAAAATATATTGTTTATTATTATATAATATTTATAAATATTTTCCAAAATTAAATTTGATATTTTATGTTAATAAAGTAGATTTAATACTATATATGTCATATTAAATAAAGTAGTCAATATGACTAGTGTTGGTATAAATATATTATTAAGGTCTATATATGGTAAGTACATATATAGTAAGTTATTAATTCATATTATATTCTTATTTTGGAATTCGAGCGTCGAAACTGAGATCCGTCAATTCCAGTGATCTCACATCAAGGAAATTGACAAAGCGACCATATGGATTGCCAAAATAAGATTGTTAACCTTGTGGTTAAACGTCTTGTCTCGATTCGTGTGGCATAGGTTTCGTTGTATGAATTACGAGATACAAACATAATATTTGAACTTAGAGTTTGTAATCCATAATATTAACGAATAGTGATCATAGATATTAGTATAACCTAGCTCTAGGTGGTATGATTAATAAAATGGTTTATGTAGGTATTACACGACTTAGAATAACCCAAGCTTTCTAGGTAGAAGTGGTTAGTCATAATTGTATTTAGTAAAAAATGCATATTTGTTTATCATTTGGGTTGGTAGATATTGTACGGAGTATGATTCATTCATTCATGGATGGTTCGGGTAGATTTTTGGTTCTGTATTCTTCGCACAGATTGGACAAAACTCCAGGCAAGTACTCTTTGCCAAACTTAATAGTATTTATATACTTTTCTATATTTCCATTCCTTCTTGCTTGGTTATATATTTCTCTTACTTCATTTATGGTTACTTTTTAGTTTCACGTGCACGTAGATTGTTAATTTTTCTTTCCATATTTACTTGTTCTATTTTTTCTATCTTGTTCGTGTCTAGTGATAGTATTGATATGCATGTGCCATGTTTTCCCTGACCTGTTTGACCCATACTTGACTTGGGCATGACTAGATAGACTTGAGTTCCTAGTACCTTAGAAGAGAATGTTTTATTAGTCGTAGCTATGCCTCTATTATTAGTGCCTCCCCGGACTACGATAGAGCACCTTCTATAGGACTGTTAGTACCTCAACGGGCTGCAGTTTTTATCACATGCACCTATAGCCATGATTAATATTATATTCTTATGACATGTCACCATCTGCAGAGTTTATTTTGTGTTATCCTTTTCTTTACTTGTTATTCCTATTTTTCTTGTATGTTATTTACTATACAGTAGGCATGTATATTATGTGTCTTGCTAGTCCTCTGAGGACCTGGTGATCTCTCCAGGTATTAGATGAAAGTATGGTACACTGATGGAGAATGATTGCTACACCAAGATTGTAGGTATATTTAGTTGATGTTTTATCTTTCTCTTCCGTAATTAGATTTTGTCCTATATTTGATTCTTGATGCTTTGTAGCCTAGTTTTGTACAAGCTTCTACCTTGTTTTAGCTTGTTTATGATAAATGTGTTATTGGGGATCCACTCTAACATATTTATCTATTCTAGAATCAGTATATTGTGGTCTGATCAGCCTTACTGGAATTGATTCATTATTGTTACCGATATTTAATGGATTGAGACATAGTTGGTCTAGAATAACTAGACAGCTTATACGTATTCGAGCTGGGCTTGAGTCCTCTCGATGTGTAGCTGGCATTTATACGTATCCTAGTCCTACGTATTTTGGGACTGGGCGTTATATTTTTTTTGGTGGCCCATGCAGGTCGGGTTAGCCGTTTCGGTTATGTTACTGTACCGAGCGGACATGTGAACATGACTAAACCCTTAGGAATCTCAATCCACAACGGCCTTGACAATTCTTTAGAAATTTCTCTATCGTCCTTGAAATTTGTATTTGCTCTCGATTATTCTTCCCTTGCTTTCTCATGTCTTTGCTTCTCGTCTCTTCTTATTTTGGAGTAACGAATGATCGTGCTATATAGGATTTATCAAAAAATTATTTAGTTATAGTGTAAATTAGTTTGCTTATTGTATTTTGATTGCTCGATAGATAGGAGGGATTAGAGATGTCATGTAATCTAGTGGTATAGATTTTTGCAACTAGTATGCAAGGGTTATAAAATTTTAAGCCATCATGTGTTTGATAGGGTTATGTGACCAAAGGTGGGTAGACATCCTCAGTATAGAAATAAATATATGATCATACTAGGTTACGCCCTTATGGTAGTCACTTGATCAAGAATAGAGTGATAGTTTTAGTGTAGAGATTGGCCCCCTATAAGAAGAACCCAAGCATAGCCTAACCCAGCCTATTTACTATTATGCCCTATCAGTCATGAAGTTAGGATTAGATAGAATGGTAGGTATCACTTAGCTTGGACAGGTAAAAAGAGACTTATACAAAAGTAATACTAGTATGGTTATGAGGATATAGCTAGATGTTTAGATTAGATGTACAATTTAGAAGTTTCATAAGCTCAACCTAGATAATCACAATAACATATGAGGATCCCTAGTAGGTAAATAAGTTGGCAACCTTTCAAATTTCGGAAGAAGTTAGTAGCCATGGATGGTAGAACAATAATTATCGATAGTTGAATTAGTATTAGCTTGTCAGTTATTTCTTTTAGGCTAGAGTGACAATCTTTTAGACTATGTTTCTTAAATATTTGAAGACCAGACCGATCATTATTCGATGGTTGAAAATCGTCTTCTCCCGTATCATTATTGAATTGTTGAATTTCGAGGACGAGATTCTTTTGAGGTGGATAGATTATAAGGACCCTAATTTTTTTAGAATTATTTTTTTTATCTATTTTATATGTTTTTTATTTATTAAATTAGATTTTTATTTTTAATTATGACTATAGATGTACTTTTCTGTAGTTTTGATTTTTGAAGCACAATAATTATCAACTTCTCAATTCTATTCCCATCATTGTATTCTAGATGAGTCCACCTTCAGTTTGATATATCATGTCCCATCCAAACGTGTTCCCTTGTGCTATATTTTTCATGTACAACTTTAGGGGTAAAATAGTTATTTTAGTCTCTACCGTAAAATTTGACTAGTTTTCCAATTAGCAATTAAGGTCCAACTTCGATCCAAATCATTTGACCAAATATATGATTTTGATCCATTTCGAGCCTACTATGCACATGTCATTGGTGTGCCACTCAATTGGATTCCCATGTGCTAGTTTATCTTAAGTGGCACACAAGTCGAAACTATAGACATATTGGACTCAAATTGATCACAAAAAATCTACCGACCCAAAACTAGTCCAACTAGGGACTCATGGAGCCTATCCTAGGGTATCCTAACCTATTAGACATATCTTAGTTTGATTTTTTGGATTATTATGTAGCCACATTAATCAAATCTAATTTAAATCAAATCCTAAAACAACTTTCCTATTTTAGAACCAATTTAAATCCTAGGAGATAGAATTGGTGTATCTTTTAGAATATGCAATCAAATCCCACCAAACCAAATTCTACTCCATCCCAACTTCTTTCCTCTTACGTGAATCTCTTCCATATAGTATTTACATACACTATTTTATATATTTTTCTATTAAAACCCTCCAATCTTTTCTATTTTCACACTTTTCTTTCCACCCCACAGAAACTTATCATCTCGACCTCTTTAAACCCTCCTACCACCTTCATCTCGACCCTAAGACACCATCTAACACTCTGAAACCTTCCTAAGGAGCCTCAGCCCCTAATTTGATCGATACGAGACGCGAAAGGCACCCGAAGTTGACCGAATTAGTGCTGAATTCGTCACAGCAGGTTAGTCAACTTGTAGACAAGATTTTATCAAATTTTTCTCATCCGTTTTACTTCAAACCATATGAGATTACCTTTGTGTGTCTACACCAACCACGGATCGCCGGATCCCTCAATTCCCAGCGGTTTGTCAATGGCATCGATTCTACGGCAGGGTGTCCAGAATTGACGAATCTGGTTGCGAGCCATTTTTCACCCATCTAAGGTCAGTTTCTAACCTTCTTATATTTTTATTCAGAATCTAGACGTCGATAACTTTCCGATGCATATCTGTAGGATAGGTTTCGCATCCGTTTTCTATTTTTAAAAATTTATGACATTTGCATTGTCTCCGAACTCCGAAAAATTCTGCTTTCCTTGTGTCCAAAAGTGCCAAAATTCTATGAAACCGTATTGAACTTTATGTTGTGCAATATTTAACATTATAAATACTATTTAAACTGATTTCTAGAATTTTTATAGAATTTAATATTTTTGAACATCTATTTTTTCGGGCGTCAAATTGCAAACCAAGTCTAGGAATAATGTTGTAGAATCAAATACAAATCTTGTATAGATATTTTTCTATGTATAAAATATATTGTTTATTATTATATAATATTTATATATATTTTCCAAAATCAAAAGTGATATTTTATGTTAATAATATATTACTTTTATATGTAGATTTAATACTATATATGTTATATTAAATAAAGTAGTCAATATGACTAGTGTTGGTATAAATATATTATGAAGGTCTATATTTGGTAAGTACATATATAGTAAGTTATTAATTTATATTATGTTCATATTTCGGAATTCGAGCGTCGAAACTGAGATCTGTCAATTCTGGTGATCTCACATCGTTGAATTTGACAAAGCGACTGTATGGATTGCCAAGACAAGAATGTTAACCTTGTAGTTAATCGTCTTATCTCGATTCGTGTGGCATAGGTTTCGTTGTATGAATTATGAGATGCAAACGTAATATATGAACCTAGAATTTGTAATCCATAATATTAACGAATAGTGATCATAGAGATTAGTATAACCTAGCTCTAGGTGGTATGATTAATAAAATAGTTTATGTAGGTATTACACGACTTAGAATAACCTAAGATTTCTAGGTAGGAGTGGTTAGTCATAATTGTATTTAGTAAATAATGCATATTTGTTTATGATTTGGGTTGGTAGATATTGCACGGAGCATGATTCATTCGTTCATGGATGGTTCGGGTAGATTTTGGTTCTGCACTCTCCGCACAGATTGGACAAAACTCCAGTCAAGTACATCTTGCCAAATTTTACAGTATTTATATGCTTTTCTATAGTTCCATTCCTTCTTTCTTGGTTGTATATTTCTTTTACTTCATTTATGGTTACTTTCTAGTTTCTTGTGCATGTAGATTGTTATTTTTTCTTTTCATATTTTCTTGTTCTATCTTTCCTATCTTGTTCGTGTCTAGTGCTAATATTGATATGCATGTGCCATGTTTCCCCTGACCTGTTTGACCCGTACTTGACTTGGATGTGACTAGATAGACTTGCGTTCCTAGTACCTTATGAGAGAATATTTTATTAGCCGTGGCTATACCTCTATTGTTAGTGCCTCCCCGGGCTACGATAGAGCACCTATTATAGGACTGTTAGTGTCTCACCGTGCTGTAGTTTTTATCACATGTACCTATTGCCATGATTAATATTATATTCTTATGACATGTCACCATCTGTAGAGTTTATTTTGTGTTATCCTTTTCTCTACTTGTTATTCCTACTTTTCTTGCATGTTATTTACTGTACAGTAGGCATGTATATCATGTGTCATGCTAGTCCTCTGAGGACCTAGTGATCTCTCCAGGTATTAGATGAAGGTATGGTACACTGGTGGAGAATGATTGCTACACCAAGATTACAGGTATATTTAGTTGATGTTTTATCTTTCTCTTCCGTAATTAGATTTTGTCCTATATTTGATTCTTGCTGCATTGTAGCCTAGTCTTGTACAAGTTTCTACTTACCTCTAGCTTGTTCATGATAAATGTGTTATTGGGGATCCACTCTAACATATTTATCTATTCTAGAATCAGTATATTATGGTCTGATCAGCCTTATTGCACTTGATTCATTATTGTTACCGATATTTAGTGGATTGAGACATAGTTGGTCTAGAATAACCAGACAGCTTATACGTATTTGAGCTGGACTGGTATCCTCTCGATGTGTAGCTGGCATGTATACGTATCCTAGTCCTACGTATTTTGAGACTGGGGTATTACTGAGAGAGAGTTAGGAAAAAAATTGAGTGAAGAGAGATTGAAGAGAAGAAAGCTCACCTGGGCTTTTGAAAATCGGCCGCTCACCGGTTGACCCGTCGATAGAGACATCAGGTGCGGGAAGGAGGCCTCGGATTGCACAGGGTGCTCGGGGACACGTGTGCATGGCCCGGCCCAGCCAAGGCGTCCTCAACGGGCAGCGTTAGGCGGAGAAAGGCGTCGCGTCGCGGCCCTCGCGTCGAATCGGGGTGGAGGAGGAGAGCACGCATGCGGTGCTGACTCACCTCGGGATGGGGCATGCTCGGAGGAGAGGCGCTACTCCAGTGGGTCAAGGCGGATGAGATGTCGGTGTCGACGGAAGGCACGTCCGGGAGACACGGGGACAACGGCGACAGCAGGGGTTAGGTATTTTATTTTTTCCTTCTTTATTTTTGGCTTTGGTTCTGTGCCAAGGTGTCGGATAAATGAGAGAGGGGTCGCAGTGCTGGTTGTATGTACTGGACACATGGATAAAATAAATAGATGGATACGACACCCGGGGTCAGACCCGAGGTCGGACACGGTAGACACGAGTAGTTTGCGGTGGCACGGACACAATATATTTGAATATGGATACGAATTATGGTGTTCGGATATGATTTCTGTGGGTGGTGTTTGTGGTTGGTTTTCGGGCACGGGAACAAGGGGGCGGTGATGGTGGAGGAGACGTTGTATTGGTGATGGTCGGGATCGACAGCAGGGGCATTTATGGTGGCGGTGTTGGTCTTGCGTTAGGCTTCCGGTCGTGGCGAAGAGAAGAAAGAGTGGTGTTGACAAGTGATGGTAGAGAGAAGTTTGCGAGCGATGGTGTTCGTCGGTTCAGCACTCGGTACCGACGTATCCTCAGCAGCAGAAGTAGAAGCAGTCTTCTGCAACAAGCTACACTCATTGTGGGAAGCCAGGACGTGTAGTATCAGAGTGTCGTAGACCACAGGGATTGTGCTTGGCTTATGGAGCACCGGACCACAAGATAGGGTCATGTCCGAGTAGAGTCAGTTTATCGTCATCAAACCTAACCAGTCCATCGGTTAGGGGTCCAGTACCAGTACAACAACAGTACCAGCCTCCGAGGCCATTGCTGCCTCAGGCTCAACAGTATGCCCAAGCTCAGATTCAGAACCGGCAGAGAGGTTTCCAGCAGAGGGGACCGGCACCAAGAGGACAAGGTCAGGTTATGGCTCTGTCAGTAGTAAAAGAATTCGCATCAGGTGAGGTGGTGGCAGGTACCATTCTCGTCGACTTTTTTCTAGCATCAGTATTATTTTATTTGGGTGCATCGTATTCATTTATGTCTGCATGATTCGCTACACAGATAGGACTGGAGCCTGAGTCATTATCAGTAAGGCTCAATGTACTTACTGGTAACGGTCTTGTGGAGATAGATAGATTTTTTTTCCTCGTGTCGAATCGTAGTTAGTGGTAGAGAGTTTTCCGCTAGGTTGATAGAATTCCCTATGGCCGATTATGATATGGTCCTAGTAATGAATTGGTTAAAGGATCAATATGCAAGAATAGACTGCCATATTGGCAGGATTATTTTTGGTATTCCAGGCGGGCCAGAGTTTTCCTTTTCCAGGGGCGAAGTTGAACCTTCTCCTCCAGTCTTGCGGATGGCAGTAGCAGAGGCAGTTCAATTTCTTAGAGTAGTAGAAGAGTTTTTTGATATATTTCCCGAAGAGCTTCCAGGTATGCCACCGGAGAGAGAGATAGAGTTCACTATCGACTTGATTCGAGGGACGACACCAGTGTCAGAGAGAGTCTATAGGATGACACCCTCAGAGTTGGAGATATTGTACAAGATGATTGAAGAACTCAGAACCAAGAGATTCATTCATGCTAGTGGATCACCTTGGGAAGCCCTGATGCTTTTTGTGAAAAAGAAGGATGGTACGTCAAGTTTATGTGTTGATTATCGTACCTTGAATTCTATAACAATCAAGAACATATCTCCTCTACCTAGAATAGATGATTTATTTGATCAACTCAGGGGAGCAGCAGTATTCTCGAAGATTAACTTACGGTCGGGGTACCATCAGATAGAGTTAGAGAGCAAGACATCCCGAAGACAGCGTTCAGATCAAGATGTAGATATTGGGAGTTCCTTGTTATGCCATTTGGAGCGACCAATGCGCCAGCTGTATTCATGGACCTCATGAAACGTATCTTCAAGCCCTATTTGGACCAGTTCGTGGTAGTGTTTATAGACGATATCTTGGTCTATAGCAAGAGTGAGGCGAAGCATGAGCAATATCTCCGTATAGTTCTTCAGATTCTCAGGGAACACCAGTTGTATGCAAAGTTCAGTAAGTACAAATTTTTGGCTTGATCGTATTTCGTACTTAGGTCATATCATCACCAGAGGTGGAGTGGAAGTTGACCCCCAGAAGATAGTGGCTATAGAGACATGGCCAGTTCCCAGCACCGTCGCAGAAGTTCGAAGTTTCCTAGGATTGGCCGGCTATTACCGGCGGTTCGTATCAGATTTTGCTGGGATTTCAGTGCCCATGACGCGGTTGACCCGTAAGGATGTGCAGTTTGCTTGGACAGCTGAGTATCCGAGTTTATTTGAGAAGTTAAAGCAAGGATTAATGACGGCCCCTATTCTTACGCTTCCAGATGGGACTGGAGGATTTTTAGTTTATTGTGATGCTTCAGGCAGAGGATTGGGATGCGTATTGATGCAACATGGTAAGGTAGTAGCTTATGCATCATGTCAGCTTCGTGATCATGAAAGGAATTATCCAACCCATGACTTGGAATTAGCAGCAGTAGTTTTTGCCCTTAAGTCGTGGAGGCATTATTTGTATAGCGATCGGGTGGAGATTTTCATTGACCACATGAGTCTTAAGTATGTGTTTACTCAGAAGGATCTTAACATGCATCAGAGGAGATGGCTAGAGCTACTTGTGGAATGTCATGAAGAGGGAGATAGCCCAGTTTGTCTCACGATGTTTAGTTTGCCAACAAGTTAAGACTGAACATCAGAGACCAGCTGGACTTCTTCAACCTTTACCGATCCAAGAATAGAAATAGGAGCACATTACCATGGATTTTGTAACTGGGTTACCTAAATCCCCAGCTGAAAGAGATGTTATCTGGGTTATAGTTGGTCGTCTCACGAAGGTAGCTTATTTTCTTCCCTTCAGAATTGGTCAGTCGACGGATCAGCTAGCAGAGATGTACCTCAGGCAGATTGTCAGATTACATGGAGTGCCAGTTAGTATCATATCTGATAGAGATTCAAGATTCATATCACACTTTTGGCGGAGTCTTCAAGAGAGTTTGGGGACTCATCTCAAGTTCAGTTCTGCATATCATTCGCAGACAGATGGTCAGTCAGAACGCACAATTCAGATTCTTGAAGATATGTTGCGATCTTATACGCTGGACTTCGGTGGTTCATGGGAAGATCACATGCTCCTAGTGGAGTTCTCCTATAATAACAGTTTCTAGGCCAGTATCTAGATGGCACCTTTTGAAGCACTGTATGATAGGAAGTACAAATCTCCGTTAGCCTGGGATGATATAGGTGAGAGGCAGATGCTTGGTCCATAAATGGTTACACAGGCAATCGAGGTGGTCAGACAAGTCAGAGATCATCTTCGAGTTGCCCAAGATCGCCAGCGCTATTGGGCCAATTCTCATCGGCGTCCCCTTGAGTTTTCAGTCGACGACCACGTGTTCCTTAGGATCTTGCCTACCCGTGGCGTCATTCGATTCGGCGTACGGGGAAAGTTTAGTCATAGGTATATAGGGCCGTTTGACATTGTCGAGCGAGTAGGTGATGTGTCCTATCGTCTCACTCTTCTGCCATTGTTACGTGAGGTACATGACGTGTTTCATGTATCCCAATTATGACAATATATCCGACATCTGAGCCATATCCTTGATCATTCGGAATTGGTTATTGGTACCAACCTTTCGTATAAGAAAAGGCTTGTATCCATATTAGACCGAAGAGAGAAGGTACTCAAGAATAAGACTATTAGTTTAGTCCGTGTTGCTTGGGATCACCACTCTTTAAGTGAGTCAACGTGGGAGCGTGAGAATGATATCCGCTCGCGATATCCATACATGTTTGACTCATAAGGTATAATATCTTCCTTATGCCTTATGCTTTTAATTTTTTGCTTGCATAAATTATTGCTTGATTGACTGCTAGTCGTAGCTTGCTTATGATTAATATAGCCTGCCCCGATATCTCTAGCCTCTTAATTAAATTTTGAGGATAAAATTCTTTTAAGGAGGGTAGAGTTGTCACTCTCGTTTTCCGTTATACGTATTTTCGTATGCGTATATGAGATCTCTGACGTTTGTCAGATAACCCGTAGTTGGACTTTACTTGCTAGCCTAGTCTTGGTTGGTCATGATTTGGCTTGGTTTATTTTGGTTTTGCTTGGTTTGATTGGCCTTGGTTCATTATGAAAAAACCCTCCCCCTTTAAATCCCAACCATCCCTTATTTCTCTCTCTTTATTTATTACTTCTTCTTCCTCTATTACTCTCCCACCAACCTAGAGAGCTTAGGCAAGTACTACTTGTTTCATGATAGATCTTCCATTTTATTGTTCTATATTCTTCTCTACATGATTCTAAGCATCTTTAGAATTTAGAGTTTTTGGTTTGGACGGATGGATTCCTGTAGATCTAAGTTTGTGCCATTTTTGATTTTTTTTGGGTTTTGATATATCAAAATTACTTGTTTTCAAAAACTAATTGTTCCATGTGGTAGAGAATTTGATTCTACATAATTTTTACCTTTGAAACGTTATGGCCAATTAAGATTTGGACATCTTCTATATTCATCTGTCCTGGTTCTAGCAGGGACGATGAATAGTGCTGGCCGCATAGCTGCATAGTGCTGGCCGTATAGTACTGGCCGTATAGCTGTATAGTATCTAGACGTATAGCTGTATAGTGCCTGGCCGCATAGCTGTATAGTACTGGTCGCATAGCTGCAAAGTGCCTGGCCGCATAGCTGCATAGTGCTGGCAGAATAGCTGTTTAGTATTGGTCGCATAGCTGCATAGTACCTGGTTGCATAGCTGTATAGTACCTGGCCGCACAACTGTATAGTACCTTACCGTATAGTGCTAAGCTGCATAGATGTATAGTGCCTGGCCGCATAGTGCCAGTCCGCAAAGATGCATAGTGTCTGGTCGTATAGTGTCAGTCCGCATAAATGCATAGTGCCTAGCCGTACAATGCCAGTCCGTATTGATGCATAGTTCCTGGATGCATAGTGCCAGTACGCATTGTCACCCTCATTTCCCGTATTTTCGTATTTTTACTCGTAGATTGGATTTTGGCTTGTATTTTTAATTTTTCGACTTGCAAGAATTTTGGGTTTTCTCGTATTTCGGGTTTTGGTTCGGCTCGGTTTTAATTGGTTTGGTTTGGTTATTTTGCATTGGAACCCCTTAACCTACTCTACACCCTCAAGAACACCACAACCACCCTCATTATATCCTACCTAACTTTTCTCTCTCCTCTTTATTTTTATTTACTTCTCCATCTTCTTCTTCTTCCTTCTTCCACACAACTCCTCAACCCATAGGCAAGTGCTTTTGGCCACCACATGAGAACCCCTTTTATTTGTCCATTAGATAGCTTAGTTCACCATGAACAACATTAGAACTTGGAGTTTCTGGATTTGAAGCATGGGTCTCCTTAGATCTGAACTTTCATGAATCTCAGTTTTCCTCGAATTTATTTCATAAACTTTGATTTTGGCGTCTTTGAGGTTTCCATGTTGAGGAGAATCAAGTTTTACACAACTTTGGTCTTTGCAAAACCTGATTTCGTTTTCAATTGAAGGAGTTATGGATTTTTGCAAGTTTTAGGGGTGGGTGTTCTTCCTCTCGGACAGAGGTAGGAGAAGAACACAGCCTTTCCCTCTTGTTGGCCACGCGGCTCCCGCGTACGGCCTTTGCGTAGAGCTCCTGCGTAGTGTTGCTTGCGTAGAGCCCTTGCTTAGGGTCTTCTGCGTATTGCACCCTGCGTATTGCACTTTGCGTAGCCTCCCCTGAGTAGTGCCCCTCTACGCAGCCAGCACGTGGCCTCCTCTCCCTTGTCCCCATCATGAGCCTTTGAGCCCCTACACGCACGCACCACGTGTACGTGGGCCCCAGCTCCATTTCGTGGGCGCCGCTGCTGCTGACCCTATACGCACGCCCACGTGCGAGGGGCCCGCTGTTTTGGTTTTCGTGCAAACCTGCTCCCCTTGCGTATAGCCCCTGCGTATGCTGGCCTGCGTATAGCCCCTGCGTATGCTGGCCTGCGTATAGCCCCTGCGTATGCTGGCCTGCGTACTGTGCATTGCGTATGGCTTGCGTACTGCTCCCCTGCGTATGCTGGCCTGCGTACTGTGCATTGTGTATGGCTTGCGTACTGCTCCCCTGCGTATGCTGGCCTGCGTACTGTGCATTGCGTATGGCTTGCGTACTGCTCCCCTTGCGTATGGCCTGCGTATAGCCCCTACGTATGCTGGCCTGCGTACAGTACCTCTGGTGCCCGTTTGACCTTCGATAGCCCTCTCGTTTTATTATGGATTGGAGCTTCTGATATTTTGTAACTCACAACACTACCTGGCCCGACTTGATACACTTTGGACACAACTTGGAGTTGATTTCTGTTTTAATGGTCTTGGCTTATTCTGGCGGGTTCCTTATGAATTGCAGACTTTAGCTTATCTTTTATAACTATCACCTGTAACCTGTAGTTCACCTTGCAATCTAGTAATCCTTAATATTAGTAACTTGTAACTTGTAACCTGTTAATCTTCAACCTGTACTTGTAACTGGATATTTGTAGCTTGCACTTGTATTTTCATACTGTATCTGCATACGAACCAACCAGACCTGGGCATGAAGTTCCCTTGACTTAACTTGATCATGGCCCGTAGCGGCGCACTCCCGACTTGGCATGACTTGATAACTTAACTTGACTTGACTTGGTATGACTTGGCTTCACTTGCTAGTGGCCCGTGGCGGCACACTCTTGACTCGACTTGACTTGTTTTGACACCGTGGGTGTACTACTTGTTGCTCTGTGCAAATCACTTGTCTTGTCTTGCACCATGCTAGGAGGTGACTCCCTGGGCACCACGGCCAGGGACTCACACTAAAATTGGACTAGGTAATGAATAGACCAAATTAGAACATGGAGAATTCCCGGTCACAGGCAGTCTCGTTATCTGGAGGCATAAATGGACTTGTAGCTTGCCGACGAGTAGAGCACATTTCCAGCACACTGTCATGTGTTGCACCCTCTAAGTCACCTAAGGGTACATTTGTCTCCCGGGCGATGTACCCACCTATAACTCTCAACCCGCGGAAGGATAACTGGATGGTCTGCAGGGCTTGGGACTGGGAGTTTCTCACTTGCATCTTGTTAGTAATTAGGCTTGTGATAACCCTAGTTAGTTAAAGTAGTAAGCCGTAGTACTTGCTTGGCCGATTGTGAATGAATGGTGTCCAGCCCTGTCTAGAGTCTTGTCTAGCCCCTGTACCTGGAACTCTTGATCATGATTGTTTTACTTATCTCTAACGATAAATGGGTAGAGACAGTGAGCTATTCAGGCGAAGGGGTACAATCTCGGTCCTTGTTTGGTTTAAGGATTGTAACCTGGCTCCCGGAATGGTTCCACGTCCCTAGTCGTTTATCGCTCTGTGTACTTTATTTACTGGTACTTTTCCTTTTTTTCTTTATGTTTGATATGCTGGCTTTTGTTCTTATTTGTGGCCTCCCTTGTGGCACTTGCTCTTTCTGGGGTTTGACCCAGCTGGTTTTGTATGGCCAGATTTCGGAGCGGCTCCCGAGGATCTACCGAGCTTCCAGCCCAATGGTGACAACTAGACGGAACCCGGGCTACGAGTGGGTCTTCCCTTTTTGTTTCACCCACTTATATGTAAATTATTCTTTTGAGGCGTTTGCCGACGAGCACCTGTTAGCTCGATGCACAATTCCTTACTGTCTGCCTACGGGCTGTAACATGATTAACAAATCCTAGGGTTGATCATGTATGACCGAACTCTTGCTAGTCCTATTATTTTGTACGACTAGCTTTATGATCATCCAATATGTAATATTTGGGACGCCTTATATATATATATTTGATGCTCTAACATCTTGTAACTCTGTTAATTGCTTGAGATTGAGACAATAGGCTTGACCTTAAGAGACTGCTGGCTTGTAGTAAACCCTCATATCTAGACAGCCGTGACCGTATTGTTGAGACGTATTCTATTTCAATATACGTAGCTGGCTGTGTCTGCCCCCCCTCTCCAGTATTCTGGTTCTGGGGCGTGACACGGTTTAAGTGGTGGCCCATACAGGTCTTGGCATTCAAGAAATGTGAGGGTTTACCAAATAGATGTCTCAATCAATATTCGCCCTTGATCTCTGCTCGTATCTTCAAATCCCTGAGATTCTTGACCTGATCCTATTGCTTGTATAATTGATCTGTCCTGGTCCTTTCCTTATTGTTCCCTATGTCATCTTCTTCAGCGGCATTACTCCCGGACCTGCCAACCAGCCAGAGGAAGCTCGACAAGCACTCCAGCGCCAGGAAGATCAAGCTCAGCACTCTGGAGTAGCCTCTCGAGTTATGCCTTCCGGAGGCCCGGAACCTCCAGTTCAGGCAGCTCCGCCCGTTCAACCAGCTAGACAGGATGAGGGACCTTTGGTGGGGCTTATCAGAGAACTGCTTGCATCCCAAGATCGTCGAGGCGACGCCTTGCACCAGGAAGTTCATGATACACTAAACCGAGGAGGTCCCCAAGGAAATCAGGCGGCCAACAGTTTCAAGCGCTTGAACCCTCCCTTCTTTGACGGCAGTGAAGATGCGATTGCCGCGGATGCTTGGCTTCAGGATACCGAGGTGGTTCTAGAAGCAGCTAGGACACCTGATAATGATAAGGTGGCGGTGGTACGCCTACAGTTGTTAGACTTGGCTCGCGATTGGTGGGCAGCTCAGGCCATAGGGTTAGCAACACCAGTCACTTGGGCGACGTTCAGAGAGAGGTTTCAGACAAAGTACTTCGATGCGGTGGCACGGTACGACCTGCAGACCAGATTCACCAACTTGAAGCAAGGAGGCAGGACGGTCGATGGCTATGCGACCGAGTTTTCTAGACTGAGTAGGTTCGCCCCCACCTTGGTGGCAACCGAGTTCGATAGGGCTCAGCGGTTCCAGCAAGGACTGCATTTGGAGATATTATTGGCTGTAGAATAGTTCGAGCACCAGACGTTCGATGCAGTATTGAAAGCAGCAAGGAGGCATGAGTATACCTCCCGGAGAATTGTGGACAGGACCGGAGGCAAGAAGCGGTCCCACAACCAGATGCACCAATCTTCAGCTCCAGCCCCGGCAGCTAGGGGTATAACCATTGGAACTCCGAGGCGGGCGGCCTCAGTGACGTCGGTTCAGCATTCGACCCCGACGTACCCGCAGCAGCAGAAGCAGAAGCAGTCTTCCGCGGTAGGATGTTCTCATTGCGGGAAGCCGGGCCATGTAGTGGCAGAGTGTCGTAGGGCACAGGGATTGTGCCTGGCTTGTGGAGGAGCAGATCATAAGATAGGGACCTGCCCGAATAGGGGAGGTCCATCCTCATCCAACCTTTCTAGTTCTTCGGTGAGGGGACCAGCCCCAGTTCCAGTCCAGCAGCAGCAGCAGCAACAGCAGTACCCGAGGCCATTGGCGCCCCACGCCCAGGCCTTTCAACAGCAGAACCAGCAGCAGTTCACCCAGACTCCAGCACAGAGCCGACAGAGGGGTTTCCAGCAGAGGGAACCCGCAGCTAGAGGTCAGGCAATGATGATGACCATGGAAGAAGAAGTTGCACCAGGTGAGGTAGTGGCAGGTACTATTCTCGTCAACACCTTTCCAGCATCTGTATTATTTGATTCTGGTGCATCGCATTCATTCATGTCTGCACGATTCGCGACACGGATAGGATTGGAGCCCGAGTCATTATCAGTGAGGCTCAATATACTTACCGGTAATGGTCTTGTGGGAGTAGATCGAGTGTTTTCCTCGTGTCGAATCATAGTTAGCAGTAGAGAGTTCCCCGCTAGATTCATAGAATTCCCTATGGCGGACTATGATATAGTCCTAGGCATGGATTGGTTGAGGAACCATTATGCTAGGATAGACTGCCATGTTGGCAGAGTTGTCTTTAGTATTCCCGGAGAGCCAGAGTTTTCATTTACCAGAGGCGCAGTAGAACCATCTCCTCCAGTATTGCGGATGGCAGTAGCAGCAGTGCAGTTGCCCCGGATAGTTGAAGAGTTTCCAGATGTCTTCCCAGAGGAACTTCCAGGGATGCCACCAGAGCGGGAGATCGAGTTCACCATTGACTTGATTCCCGGGACAGCACCAGTATCAGAGCGAGTCTACAGAATGGCGCCTTCAGAGTTGGAAATTTTGTACAAGATGATTGAAGAACTCAGGACCAAGGGATTCATTCGTGCAAGTGGATCGCCTTGGGGAGCCCCGATGCTTCTTGTGAAAAGAAGGATGGTACGTCCAGGCTATGTGTTGATTATCGTACCTTGAACTCAGTGACAATCAAGAACAGGTACCCTCTTCCAAGGATAGATGATTTGTTTGATCAACTCAAAGGGGCTTCAGTTTTATCGAAGATAGACTTGCGGTCAGGATACCACCAGATCAGAGTCAGAGAGCAGGACATCCCGAAGACGGCGTTCAGATCTAGGTACGGGCATTGGGAGTTTCTAGTTATGCCCTTTGGAGCGACCAATGCGCCGGCAGTGTTCATGGACCTTATGAACCGTATTTTCATGCCTTACTTGGATCAGTTTGTGATAGTATTCCTTGATGACATCCTGGTCTACAGCAAGAGTGAGGCGGAGCATGAGCAGCATCTCCGTGTGGTTCTTCAGATTCTCAGAGAGCACCAGTTGTACGCCAAGTTCAGTAAATACGAGTTCTGGCTCGATCGCATTTCATACTTGGGTCACATCATTACCAGAGAAGGAGTGGAAGTGGATCCCCAGAAGATTGTGGCTATCGAGGCATGGCCAGTACCCAGCTCAGTGGCAGAAGTTCGCAGCTTTCTAGGATTGGCCGGCTACTACCGGCGGTTCGTCTCTGATTTTGCAAGGATTTCAGCGCCGATGACCCAGTTGACCCGCAAGGATGTGCCGTTCGTTTGGACAGCAGAATGTCAGGAATCATTTGAGAAGTTGAAGCGAGGTTTGATAACGGCTCCCATTCTCACCCTTCCAGATGGGACCGGAGGATTCACAGTTTATTGCGACGCTTCAGGCAGAGGATTGGGATGTGTTTTGATGCAGCATGGGAAGGTAATTGCTTATGCGTCACGTCAACTCCGTGATCATGAGAAGAATTACCCGACCCACGACTTGGAGCTAGCAGCAGTAGTATTTGCACTTAAGTTGTGGAGGCACTACTTGTACGGAGACAGAGTGGAGATATTTACTGATCATAAGAGCCTGAAGTATGTTTTCACCCAGAAGGATCTTAATATGTGGCAGAGAAGATGGCTCGAGCTACTGGTGGACTATGATGTGGACTTGCAGTATCATCCGGGGAAGGCCAATGTTGTAGCAGATGCGTTGAGCCGGAGAGCCGGAGTCTACCTTCTAACGGCGCAACCAGAGCTATTGGCAGATCTTCAGAAGATGGGAATTGAAGTGATTCTCCCTTCCAATGTGGCCTTGATGGCCAGCCTACAGATACAGTCCACCATAGTTGAGAGGATCCGGACAGCACAGTTAACAGATTCCAAGATTCAGCGGCTCAGAGCAGAGTGCGAGGCAGGAAGAAGGCCAGAGTTATGTATTCATGAGGATGGTACACTTCGACACGGCACGCGTCTTTGTGTACCCAGCGGAGATATCAGACAGGAAGTCATGGAAGAGGCTCACAGTTCGCAGTATTCCATTCACCCAAGCGGCACGAAGATGTACAGAGATATTCGTCAGCACTTTTGGTGGAATGGTATGAAGAGGGAGATAGCCCGGTATGTCTCTCGATGTTTGGTTTGCCAACAAGTCAAGGCTGAACATCAGAGGCCAGCTGGACTTCTTCAACCTTTACCGATCCCAGAATGGAAATGGGAACACATAACCATGGATTTCGTGACTGGGTTACCCAGATCTCTGGCAGGCAGAGATGCTATTTGGGTCATTGTGGACAGGCTTACCAAGGTGGCACACTTTCTTCCCTTTAGAGTTGGACAGTCGACGACACAGCTAGCATAGATGTATTTCAGGCAGATCGTCCGACTTCACGGGGTGCCAGTCAGCATAGTATCAGACAGGGATACGAGATTCACATCGCACTTTTGGCGCAGTCTTCATCAAAGTTTGGGGACTCGTCTCAAGTTCAGCTCAGCGTATCATCCGCAGACAGATGGGCAGTCAGAGCGTACTATACAAACTCTCGAAGATATGTTGCGGTCGTGTACCCTTGACTTCGGTGGTTCGTGGAAGGACCACCTGCACCTGGTGGAATTCTCGTACAACAATAGTTTCCAGGCCAGTATCCAGATGGCACCCTTCGAGGCTCTATATGGCAGGAAATGCAGATCCCCGTTAGCATGGGACGATATCGGAGAGAGGCAGATGCTCGGTCCAGAACTGATTTCTCAGACGGTTGAAGTGGTCAGGAAAGTCAGAGATCACATCCGAGTTGCTCAGGACCGCCAGCGCCATTGGGTCGACGCTCATCGGCGTCCCTTAGAATTTGCCGTCGGCGACCATGTATTCCTTAGGATCTCGCCTACCCGCGGCGTCATTCGTTTTGGCGTACGGGGAAAGCTTAGTCCTAGGTATATAGGGCCGTTTGATATTCTGGAGCGAGTAGGCGATGTGTCCTATCGTCTCGCTCTTCCGCCGTCACTAAGTGAGGTACATGATGTATTCCATGTATCCCAATTAAGACGGTACATCCCGGACCCGAGCCATATCCTAGATCATTCGGAATTGGTTGTTGGTACCAACCTTTCGTATGAGGAGAGGCCCGTGTCTATTTTGGACCGGAGAGAAAAGACGCTCAAGAACAAGACTATTAACTTAGTCCGTGTTGCTTGGGGTCATCACTCTCTAGGCGAGTCAACGTGGGAGCGTGAGGACGACATCCGATCGCGATATCCCTACCTGTTTGACTCGTAAGGTATAATGTCTTTCTTATGCCTTACGCTTTTCCCTTCCTTGCTTGCATTGTATGGTTGTATGATTGAACTGCTTAGTGTAGCTTGTCTGTGCTTAGTATAGCTTGTTGTGGCAATCTCTAGCTCCTTGATTAAATTCCGAGGACGGAATTCTTTGAAGGTGGGTAGAGTTGTCACCCTCATTTCCCGTATTTTCGTATTTTTACTCGTAGATTGGATTTTGGCTTGTATTTTTAATTTTTTGACTTGCAAGAATTTTGGGTTTTCTCGTATTTCGGGTTTTGGTTCGGCTCGGTTTTAATTGGTTTGGTTTGGTTATTTTACATTGGAACCCCTTAACCTACTCTACACCCTCAAGAACACCACAACCACCCTCATTATATCCCACCTAACTTTTCTCTCTCCTCTTTATTTTCATTTACTTCTCCATCTTCTTCTTCTTCCTTCTTCCACACAACTTCTCAACCCATAGGCAAGTGCTTTTGGCCACCACATGAGAACCCCTTTTATTTGTCCATTAGATAGCTTAGTTCACCATGAACAACATTAGAACTTGGAGTTTCTGGATTTGAAGCATGGGTCTCCTTAGATCTGAACTTTCATGAATCTCAGTTTTCCTCGAATTTATTTCATAAACTTTGATTTTGGCGTCTTTGAGGTTTCCATGTTGAGGAGAATCAAGTTTTACACAACTTTGGTCTTTGCAAAACCTGATTTCGTTTTCAATTGAAGGAGTTATGGATTTTTGCAAGTTTTAGGGGTGGGTGTTCTTCCTCTCGGACAGAGGTAGGAGAAGAACACAGCCTTTCCCTCTTGTTGGCCACGCGGCTCCCGCGTACGGCCTTTGCGTAGAGCTCCTGCGTAGTGTTGCTTGCGTAGAGCCCTTGCTTAGGGTCTTCTGCGTATTGCACCCTGCGTATTGCACTCTGCGTAGCCTCCCCTGAGTAGTGCCCCTCTACGCAGCCAGCACGTGGCCTCCTCTCCCTTGTCCCCATCATGAGCCTTTGAGCCCCTACACGCACGCACCACGTGTGCGTGGGCCCCAGCTCCATTTCGTGGGTGCCGCTGCTGCTGACCCTATACGCACGTCCACGTGCGAGGGGCCCGCTGTTTTGGTTTTCGTGCAAACCTGCTCCCCTTGCGTATAGCCCCTGCGTATGCTGGCCTGCGTATAGCCCCTGCGTATGCTGGCCTGCGTACTGTGTATTGCGTATGGCTTGCGTACTGCTCCCCTGCGTATGCTGGCCTGCGTACTGTGCATTGCGTATGGCTTGCGTACTGCTCCCCTGCGTATGCTGGCCTGCGTACTGTGCATTGCGTATGGCTTGCGTACTGCTCCCCTTGCGTATGGCCTGCGTATAGCCCCTGCGTATGCTGGCCTGCGTACCGGACCTCTGGTGCCCGTTTGACCTTCGATAGCCCTCTCGTTTTATTATGGATTGGAGCTTCTGATATTTTGTAACTCACAACACTACCTGGCCCGACTTGATACACTTTGGACACAACTTGGAGTTGATTTCTGTTTTAATGGTCTTGGCTTATTCTGGCGGGTTCCTTATGAATTGCAGACTTTAGCTTATCTTTTATAACTATCACCTGTAACCTGTAGTTCACCTTGCAATCTAGTAATCCTTAATATTAGTAACTTGTAACTTGTAACCTGTTAATCTTCAACCTGTACTTGTAACTGGATATTTGTAGCTTGCACTTGTATTTTCACACTGTATCTGCATACGAACCAACCAGACCTGGGCATGAAGTTCCCTTGACTTAACTTGATCATGGCCCGTAGCGGCGCACTCCCGACTTGGCATGACTTGATAACTTAACTTGACTTGACTTGGTATGACTTAGCTTCACTTGCTAGTGGCCCGTGGCGGCACACTCTTGACTCGACTTGACTTGTCTTGACACCGTGGGTGTACTACTTGTTGCTCTGTGCAAATCACTTGTCTTGTCTTGCACCATGCTAGGAGGTGACTCCCTGGGCACCACGGCCAGGGACTCACACTAAAATTGGACTAGGTAATGAATAGACCAAATTAGAACATGGAGAATTCCCGGTCACAGGCAGTCTCGTTATCTGGAGGCATAAATGGACTTATAGCTTGCCGACGAGTAGAGCACATTTCCAGCACACTGTCATGTGTTGCACCCTCTAAGTCACCTAAGGGTACATTTGTCTCCCGGGCGATGTACCCACCTATAACTCTCAACCCGCGGAAGGATAACTGGATGGTCTGCAGGGCTTGGGACTGGGAGTTTCTCACTTGCATCTTGTTAGTAATTAGGCTTGTGATAACCCTAGTTAGTTAAAGTAGTAAGCCGTAGTACTTGCTTGGCCGATTGTGAATGAATGGTGTCCAGCCCTGTCTAGAGTCTTGTCTAGCCCCTGTACCTGGAACTCTTGATCATGATTGTTTTACTTATCTCTAACGATAAATGGGTAGAGACAGTGAGCTATTCAGGCGAAGGGGTACAATCCCGGTCCTTGTTTGGTTTAAGGATTGTAACCTGGCTCCCGGAATGGTTCCACGTCCCTAGTCGTTTATCGCTCTGTGTACTTTATTTACTGGTACTTTTCCTTTTCTTCTTTATGTTTGATATGCTGGCTTTTGTTCTTATTTGTGGCCTCCCTTGTGGCACTTGCTCTTTCTGGGGTTTGACCCAGCTGGTTTTGTATGGCCAGATTTTGGAGCGGCTCCCGAGGATCTACCGAGCTTCCAGCCCAATGGTGACAACTAGACGGAACCCGGGCTACGAGTGGGTCTTCCCTTTTTGTTTCACCCACTTATATGTAAATTATTCTTTTGAGGCGTTTGCCGACGAGCACCTGTTAGCTCGATGCACAATTCCTTACTGTCTGCCTACGGGCTGTAACATGATTAACAAATCCTAGGGTTGATCATGTATGACCGAACTCTTGCTAGTCCTATCATTTTGTACGACTAGCTTCATGATCATCCAATATGTAATATTTGGGATGCCTTATATATATATATTTGATGCTCTAACATCTTGTAACTCTGTTAATTGCTTGAGATTGAGACAATAGGCTTGACCTTAAGAGACTGCTGGCTTGTAGTAAACCCTCATATCTAGACAGCCGTGACCGTATTGTTGAGACGTATTCTATTTCAATATACGTAGCTGGCTGTGTCTGCCCCCGCTCTCCAGTATTCTGGTTCTGGGGCGTGACACGTATAGATACATAGTGCCTGGCTGCATGGTGCCTATTATGGCTATTTTTTGCTATTTTATGTCCTATTTGGCTGAATTGTGGCCAGAGTTTCTTCCAACTCCCAAATTAAAGTTGTAGATCTTTTTCTTGGCTTCAAGAATATGTTACTAGCTATTTTATGCAAGTTTCTCTCATTCATGATAATGTAAGAATAGAACACAATAGTGGCCTGTTAAGGCGCACTCTTGACAAGTAACTTGATATGATAATTCTTGATAGTGACCCGTCGTGGTGCACTATTGACAAGTAACTTGACATGATAATTCTTGATGGTGGTCCGTTATGATGCACTCTTGACTTGATAAGTAAACTAGCATGATAATCTTGATATGTTGTTGCGACGGCTATCTTGACTTGCTAAGTAACTCTTGTCTTGATACCGTGGGTGTTTGTGCTTGTATAAGCTACATGTCTCATCTTGTATCATGTCTAAGACATGAATTCCTGGTTACCGTGGTCAGGAATTCATACTGAATCTGACTAGGATAATGACTAGATTGATCAAGTAGTCCATGAAGAGATTTTTCAGCTACAGACAGTCCTGTTATCTAGGTGCTTTAATTGGACTTGTAGCCTGCCGTCGAGTAGGACATATTTCCAGCACACTGTCTTGTGTTGCACTCCCAAGTCACCTAATCCAACTCTCTCAACTTGTAACTGGATAACCTGGATTAAGTTTGCAGGGCTTGTGGATGTTAGAACATCTCAATGCATCTTGTTAGTAACTAAGCTTGTGATAACCCTAGTTAGTTAAAGTATCAAGCCGTACTCATTGCTTGGCCGTGATTGATGGATGGAGTCTAGTCTAGTGTGCCTAGACGAGGCCAGTACATGGTTACTTCATCCCGTTACTTTTATGCTTTACTTATTCAATAATTGGTTAGAGACTAAGTTTTGTTCAGGTGAAGGATTACAACCCCGGTCCTTGTTTGGTTTACGGGTTGTAACTTGGTTACTAGAATAGTCCTTTAGTTATCTTATCGTTTATCACCCTGTTTTCTCTAACTCATGTTTTTCGTTATCCTTTACGTATTATGTGCTAATATGTTGGTTTTAGTCCTTAAGTGAAGCCTCCCTTGTGGCCCTTGCTCTTTCTGGGTCTGACCCAGCTGACTTTGTATGGCCAGATTTCGGAGTAGCTCCCGAGGATCTTCCAGTCTTCCAGCCAGATGGTGAACACTAGACACAACCCTGGCAGCGAGTGGGTATTATTTTGCTCTTCCACTCCATTTTAAATTATTCTTTTAAGGTGTTTAGCCGCCGAGCAAGTGTTAACTCGTGTTGAAAGCTTATATTTTATGTCTGCCTAAGGGCTGTAACATGATTGACAAATCCTAGGGTTGATCATGTATGACTTAAACTCTTGCTAGTCTTCGTATTTTGTATGACTAGCTTCATGATCATCTGAATATGTAATATATGGGACGCCTTATCTTATACGTCTGATGATCTACCATCTTGTTACATTTACTTGCTTGCTTGAGATTGGGACACTAGGCTTGTTCTTTACCTTAAGAGACTAATGGCTTGTAGTTAAACCCTAATGCATCTAGACAGCCGTGACCGTATTGCAAGATGGGATTCACTTTAATATACATAGCTGGCTGTGTCTGTCCTCCGCTCTCCAGTATTCTGGTTTCAGGGAATGATACGGTTTAAGTGGTGGCCCATGCAGGTCTTGTAAATCAAGATGTATGGGGGTTTTACCGAATAGATGGCTCAATCAACACTCGCCCTTGATCTCTACTTGTGTCTCATAATCTTTCTGAAATCTTGACATGATCACATGCTTATATCCTCGATCTATCTTGGACATTCCTTATTGTTTCCCATGTCATTTTTTCAGTGGCATTATTTCGGGTCTTGCCGATCAGCCTGGCGGAGCACCTCCAGTGAACTAGCAACAACCTGGGGGCCAAGCCCAGTACTCAGGGGTAGCCTCCAGAGTCATGCCTTCCAGGGGTCAAGAGCCACCAGTTCAGCCAATCCAGCCTGCAGAACCTGACAATGGAACCCTGGTGGGACTCATCCAGGAATTGCTTGTATCATAAGATCGTCGAGGCGATGCCCTACACCAGACAGTACAAGATGCCATGGGCATAGTTGGTTACCAAGGGAAGAATACAACTACTAACTTCAAGCGCCTGAACTCTCTTTTCTTTAACGGAACTGAAGATGCTATTGCTGCTGATGCATGGCTTCAGGATACAGAGGTTATCCTGGAAGCAGCTAGGATTCCTGGAGATGAGAAGGTGGCCATTGTGTGCCTACAATTATTGGACTTAGCCTGCACCTGGTGGGCGATGCTAGCAGTAGATTTGGTGACGCCTGTTTTATCGGCGGTATTCAGCGACAAGTTCCACATAAAATATTTTGATGCAGCAGCTCGGTATGATCTGTAAACGAGATTTACTAATCCCAAGCAGATGGAAAGGACAGTCGATGGATATACGGTCGAGTTTTCTAGACTTAGTCAGTTTGCTCCTACCTTGGTGGCAACCGAATTGGACCGTGCGCAACGATTCCAACAGGGACTCCACCTAGAGATCATTATATCAGTGGAGCAGTTTGAGCACCAGACGTTTGATGTTGTCTTGCGAGCAGCGAAGAGACATGAATATACTTCGCAGAGGATTATAGATAGAAGCGGAGGACGGAAAAGATCTCATGGACAGATATCCCAGTCATCAGTACAAGCTCCGACAGCTAGGGCATTGACCATTGGAGTTCCTAGGATGGCGACCCCAGTTTCGTCGGTCAGCACTCGACACCGACGTATCCTCAACAGCAAAAGTAGAAGCAGTCTTTCGCAATGGGCTGCACTCATTGTGGGAAGCCAGGGCATGTAGTATCAGAGTGTCGCATAGCATAGGGATTATGCTTGGCTTGTGGAGCACCGAACCACAAGATAGGGTCCTGTCCGAGTAGAGCTAGTTTACCGTCATCAAACCTAACCAGTCCATCGGTTAGGGGTCCAGCACCAGTGCAGCAACAGTACCAGCCTCCGAGGCTATTGCCGTCTCAGACACAATAGTATGCCGAAGATTAGATTTTGAAACGGCAGAGAGGTTTCCAGTAGAGGGGACCAGCACCAAAAGAACAAGGTCAGGTTATGGCTCTGTCGGTAGCAGAAGAATTAGCATCAGGTGAGGTGGTGGCAGGTTCCATTCTCATCAACTCTTTGCCAGTATCAGTATTATTTGATTCGGGTATATCATATTTATTTATGTCTGCACGATTTTTTACACGGATAGGACTGGAGCCCGAGTCATTATCAGTAAGGATCAATATACTTACTGGTAACGGTCTTGTGGGGGTAGATAGAGTGTTTTCCTCATGTCGAATCGTAGTTAGCGGTAGAGAGTTTCCTACTAGGTTGATAGAATTTTCGATGGCCGATTATGATGTGGTCCTAGTAATGGATTGGTTGAAGGATCAATACGCAATAATAGACTGCCATATTGGCAGGATTATTTTTGGTATTCCAGGCGGACCGGAGTTTTTCTTTTCCAGAGGCGAAGTTTAACCTTCTCCCCCAGTCTTGCGGATGGCAGTAGCAGAGGCAGTTCGGTTTCCCAGAGTAATAGAAGAGTTTTCTGATGTATTTCCCGAAGAGCTTCCTGGTATACCACCGGAGAGAGAGAGAGAGTTCACTATCGACTTGATTCCAGGGACGGCAGCAGTGTCAGAGAGAGACTATAGGATGGCACCCTCAGAGTTGGAGATTTTGTACAAGATGATTGAAGAACTTAGAACCAAGGGATTCATTCGTGCTAGTGGATCACCTTGGGGAGCCCCGACGCTTCTTATGAAAAAGAAGGATGGTACGTCAAGATTATGTGTTGATTATCGTACCTTGAATTCTGTAACAATCAAGAACATATATCCTCCACCAAGGATAGATGATTTATTCGATCACCTCAGTGGAGAGACAGTATTCTCGAAGATTGACTTACGGTCGGGGTGCCATCAGACCAGAGTTAGAGTGCAAGACATCCTAAAGACAGCGTTTAGATCAAGATATGGACATTGGGAGTTCTTTGTTATGCCATTTGGAGCGACCAATGCGCCACCCGTATTTATGGACCTCATGAATCGTATCTTCATGTCCTATTTGGACCAGTTCATGGTAGTGTTTATAGATGACATCTTGGTCTATAGCAAGAGCGAGGCGGAGCATAAGCAGCATCTCCGTGTAGTTCTTCATATTCTCAGGGAACACCAGTTGTATGCAAAGTTCAGTAAGTGCAAATTTTGGCTTGATCGCATTTCGTACTTAGGTCATATCATCACTAGAGGTGGAGTGGAAGTTGACCCCCAGAAGATAGTGGCTATAGAGACATGGCCAGTTCCGAGCACCATCGCAGAAGTTCGAAGTTTCCTAGGATTGGCCGGCTATTACCGGCAGTTCGTATCAGATTGAGCTCGGATTTTAGCGCCCATGATGCAGTTGACCCGTATGGATATACAGTTTGCTTGTATAGCAGAGTGTCAGAGTTCATTTGAGAAGTTGAAGCAAGGATTAATGACGGTCCCCATTCTTACGCTTCCAGATAGGACTGGAGGATTTTCAGTTTATTGTGATGCTTCAGGCAGATGATTGGGATGCGTATTGATGGAACATGGTAAGGTAGTAGCTTATGTGTCACGTCAGCTTCGTGATCATGAGAGGAATTATCCAACCTATGATTTGAAATTAACAGCGATGGTTTTTACACTTAAGTTGTAGAGGCATTATTTGTATGGAGATCGGGTGGAGATTTTCACCGACCACAGGAGTCTTAAGTATGTGTTTACTCAGAAGGATCTTAACATGCGTCAGAGGAGATGGCTAGAGCTACTTGTGGATTATGACATCAACCTGCAGTATCATCCTGGGGAGGCCAACATAGTTGCAGATGCGTTGAGTAGGAGAGCCGGAGTTTATTTCCTAACAATGCAACCAGAGTTATTAGCAGACCTTCAGAAGATAGGGATAGTGATAATTCTTCCTACCAATGTGGTATTGATGGCTAGCATGCAAGTTCAGTCCAGTATAGTTGAGAGGATGAAGATGGCGCAATCAGCGGATTCTAAGCTTCAGCGGCTTAGAGCAGAATGTGTAGCAGGACGGAGAGCAGAGTTATGCATTCATGAGGATGGTACACTCTGACATGGTAGACGTCTTTGTGTACCCAGTAGTGATATCAGACAGGAGATCATGGCAGAGGCTCACAGTTCTCAGTATTCAAATCATCCCGGTGGCACGGAGATGTACTGAGACATCCGTCAGCATTTATGGTGGAATGGCATGAAGAGGGAGATAGCCCAGTTTGTCTTCCGATGTTTAGTTTGTCAACAAGTTAAGGCTGAACATCAGGGACCAGCAGGACTTCTTCAACCTTTTTCAATCCCAAAATAAAAATGGGAGCATATTACCATATATTTTGTAACTGGTTTACCTAAATCCCCAGCTGGGAGAGATGCTATCTGGGTTATAGTTGATCGACTCACGAAGGTAGCTTATTTTCTCCCCTTCAGAATTGGTCAGTCGACGGATCAGCTAGCAGAGATATACCTCAGACAGATTGTTCGATTGCATGGAGTGCCAGTTAATATCATATCCGAAAGAGATTCAAGATTCACATCGTACTTTTGGCGGAGTCTTCAAGAGAGTTTGGGGACTCGTCTCAAGTTTGGTTCAGCATATCTTCCGCAGACAGATGGTCAGTCAGAACGTATGATTCAGATTCTTAAAGATATGTTACGATCTTGTACGCTGGACTTTGGTGGTTTGTGGGAAGATCACCTGCACCTAGTGGAGTTTTCCTGTAACAAAAGTTTCCTGGCCAGTATCCAGATGGCACCCTTTGAAGCATTGTATGGCAGAAAGTGCAGATCCCTGTTAGCCTTGGATGATATAGGTGAGAGGCAGATGCTTAGTCCAGAGATGGTTATGCAGGCAATCGAGGTGGTCAGACAAGTCAGAGGTCATCTTCGAGTTGTCCAAGTTTGCCAGTGCCATTGGGCTAATTCTTATCGACGTTCCCTTGAGTTTTCAGTCGGCGACCACGTGTTCCTTAGGATCTCGCCTACCCGTAGCATCATTCGATTCGGCGTACGGGGAATGCTTAGTCCCAGGTATATAGGGTCGTTTGACATTCTCGAGCGAGTAGGTGATGTGTCATATCGTCTTACTTTTTCACCGTCATTACGTGAGGTACATAACATATTCCATGTATCCCAATTGCGATGGTATATCCCAGATCCGAGCCATATCCTTGAACATTCAAAATTGGTTGTTGGTACCAACCTTTCGTATGAGAAAAGGCCCGTATCCATATTGGACCGGAGAGAGAAGGTACTCAAGAACAAGGCAATTAGTTTAGTCTATGTTTCTTGGGGTCACCACTCTTTAGGTGAGTCAATGTGGGAGCATAAGGATGATATTCTCTCACGTATCCACACCTATTTGACTCATAAGGTATAACGTATTCCTTATGCCTTATGCTTTTAATTCCTTGCTTGTATGAATGATTGCTTGATGGACTGCTAATCATAGCTTGCTTATGATAAATATAGCATGCCCCGATATCTCTAGCCTCTAAAATTCCGAAGACTGAATTCTTTTAAGGAGGGTAGAGTTGTCACTCTCGTTTTCTGTTATACGTATTTTCATATGCATATATGAGATCTCTGACGTTTGTCAGGTGACCTATAGTTGGACTTGACTTGCTAGCCTAGTCTTGGTTGGTCAGGACTTGGTTTGGTTTATTTTGGTTTGGCTTGGTTTGATTGGGCTTGGTTCATTATGAGAAAACCCTCCCTCTTTAAAGCCTAAACACCCCTTATTTCTCTCTCTTCATTCATTACTTCTTCATCTTCCTCTATTACTCTCCCACCAATCTAGAGAGCTTAGGTAAGTGTAACTTGCTTCATGATGGATCTTCTATTTTATTGTTATATCTTCTTCTCTACAAGATTCTAAGCATCTTTAGAACTTAGAGTTTTCGGTTTTGACGGATGGATTCTTATAGATCTAAGTTTGTGCCATTTTTGGTTTTCTTGGGTTTTGTTATATCAAACTTACTTGTTTTCGAAAACTAATTGTTCCATGTGGTAGAGAATTTGATTCTACGCAATTTTGACCTTTGAAAAGTTAGATTTTGACTTATTTTGAGGAAGTTATGGCCAATTAAGATTTGAACATCTTCTATGTTCATCTGTCCTGGTTCTGGCAGGGACGAAGTGCTGGCCGCATAGCTGCATAGTATCTAGCCACATAGCTGCATTATGTATGTCCGCATAGTGGCTGGTCGTATAGTGCCTGGCCGCATAGTTGTATAGTATTAGCCGCATAGCTGTATAGTGCCTGGCCGCACAGCTGCATAGTGCTGGCCATATAGCTGCATAGTGCTGGCTGGATAACTGTATAGTGCCTAGCCGTATAGCTGCATAGTGCCTGGCCGCATAATGCCTAGCCGCATAGTTGTATAGTGCCTAGCCGTATAGATGCATAGTTCTTGGTCGTATATTGCCAGTCTGTATAGATGTATAGTGCTTGGCCGTATAGTGCCAGTCTACATAGATACATAGTGCCTGGCCGTATAGTGCCTATTTTGGCTGTTTTGGGCTGTTTTATTTCCTATTTGGCTTAATTTTGGCTAGAGTTTCTTCCAACTCCCAACATAAAAGTTGTAGATCTTTTTCTTGGCCTCAAGAATATGTTACTAGCTATTTTATGCAAGTTTCTCTCATTCATGATAATGTAAGGATAGAACACGATAGTGGCCTGTTAAGGCGCACTCTTGACAAGTAACTTGGCATGATAATTCTTGATAGTGACCCATCGTGGTGCACTCTTGACAAGTAACTTGACATGATAATTCTTGATAGTGACCCATCGTGGTGCACTCTTGACAAGTAACTTGATATGATAATTCTTGATGGTGGTCCGTTGTGATGCACTCTTGACTTGATAAGTAACCTAGCATGATAACCTTAATATGTTGTTGCGACGGCTATCTTGACTTGCTAAGTAACTCTTGCCTTGACACCGTGGATGTTTGTGCTTGTATAAGCTATATATCTCGTCTTGCATCATGTCTAGGACATGGATTCATGGTTACCACGGTCAGGAATTCGTACTGAATCTGACTAGGATAATGACTAGATTGATCAAGTAGTCCATGAAAAGATTTTCCAACTACAGGCAGTCCCGATACCCATGGTGCTTTAATTGGACTTGTAGTCTGCCGTCAAGTAGGGCATATTTTCAGCACACTGTCATGTGTTGCACCCCCAAGTCACCTAATCCAAGTCTCTCAACTTGCAACTGGATAACCTGGATTAAGTCTGGAGGGCTTGTGGCTGTTGGAACATCTCAATACATCTTGTTAGTAACTAGTCTTGTGATAACCCTAGTTATTTAAAGTATTAAGCCGTACTCATTGCTTGGCCGTGAGTGATGGATGGAGTCTAGTCTAGTCTTGCCTAGACGAGGCCAGTACATAGTTACATCAGCCCATTACTTTTATGGTTTACTTATTCGATAATTGGTTAGAGACTAAGTTCTGTTCAGGTGAAGGGTTACAACCCCGGTCCTTGTTTGTTTTATGGGTTGTAACTTGGTTACTAGAATAGTCCTTTAGTTATCTTATCATTTATCACCCTATTTTCTCTAACTCATATTTTTCGTTATCCTTTACGTATTATGAGCTAATATGTTGATTTTAGTCGTTAAGTAAAGCCTCCCTTGTGGCCCTTGCTCTTTCTGGGGTCTGACCCAGCTGGTTTTGTATGGCCAGATTTCGGAGTAGCTCCCGAGGATCTTCCAGCCTTCCAGCCAGATGGTGAACACTAGACGCAACCCTGACAACGAGTGAATTTTATTTTTCTCTCCCACTCCATTAAAAATTATTCTTTTGAGGCGTTTAGCTGTCGAGCAAGTGTTAGCTCGTGTTGAAAGCTTATATTTTATGTCTGCCTAAGGGCTGTAACAAGATTGACAAATCGTAGGGTTGATCATGTATGACTTAAACTCTTGCAAGTCTTCGTATTTTGTATGACTAGCTTCATGATCATCTGAATATGTAATGTATGGGACGTCTTACCTTGTATGTCTGATGATCTACCATCTTGTTACATTTACTTGCTTGCTTGAGATTGAGACTAGGCTTGTTCTTGACCTTAAGAGACTAATGCTTGTAGTTAAGCCCTCATGCATCTAGACAGTCGTGACTGTATTACGATGTGAGATTTACTTCAATATACGTAGCTGGCAGTGTCTGTCCCCCACTCTCCAGTATTCTAGTTTTGGGGCGTGATACAGTTTAAGTGGTGGCCCATGCAGGTCTTAAAAATTAAAATGTGTAGGGATTTTACCGAATAGATGTCTCAATTAACACTCGTCCTTGATCTCTACTTGTGTCTCATAATCTTTCTGAAATCTTGACCTGATCATATGCTTATATCCTCGTTCTATCTTGGTCCTTGCTTATTGTTTCCCATGTCAGTTCTTCAGTGGCATTGTTTCTGGTCCTGCCGATCAACCCGACGGAGTACCTCCAGTGAACTAGCAACAACCTGGGGACCAAGCCCAACACTCAGGGGTAGCCTCCAGGGTCATGCCTTCCGAGAGTCAAGAGCCACCGGTTAAGTCAGTCCAGCCTGCAGAACCTGACAATGGAGCCCTGGTGGGACTCATTCGGGAATTAAAATAATAAAAATTCCAAAAATTACTTTTTAAATCAAATAAATAATAAAAATATATTTTAAAATTTTGGAAAGAGGGGTTATACATTTTCAACAATAGTTCTAGTAAATTATATGGACTATGTAACAGTAAATAGGGAGAATATACGAGAATAAGTAAAGTGTACATGAAAGTAGCATGGCATGGTAAAACTGTGAACAAGGACAAGAACTGTTGGCTGTGTGTGCATTTGTGCACACACACAATTTGTGAAAGCTCATGTTTCATTAAATAGTCCCACATCGGTTGGGATTTTCCACTAAGTGTGCATATATTACCTTGTTTCCTCTTGCTTCATTGGAAGTCTTGTGTGGGTAGCGCTATGGGCCACACGTGCGTGTCACCGCCACCACCCGACCTGGTTCGGCACGATTCGTTCAGTTTGGCACGCTTAACGGGTGCTGGTACATGCCCACATCTGCGGACGCCGAATGCCGATTCGATTTCCTCTTCGGGTTCGGGCTGAGACCCTAAAAATCTTTTTGCTCTTCATTAGTTTTTTTGGCCATTTTTTAATCCTTTAGTTCTGTAACATCTGGCATATTTATGTCTGTCCATGTTCAATGTATCACATGGTTTTTATTTTGTAACGTCCGATCTGTTAATGGTTCTTTATTGGCTGATTAAATTGTTTTAATCCTCTTGTCCGTTGGGAGGACTAAGCACAACCTATATATATACTGACTTTTCTCTTCTCAGAATACACGGAAAAATTGTTACGTAAACTCTCGCAAATTATCTCCTCCAAATTCATTTCTTCTTTATTTTTTCTCTGGGCGGAGCTAAGTCACGGGTCGCTCTCTCTCTCTCTCTCTGCGTTATGTGTGATAAGGAGATACCGGTGGAGCTTGAATTTTACCATTGGGAGCATTCGGACAAAGTCTGTACATAGATCCGGATTAACTCTTAGGACAGTACTACGTGCGCGACTTCCTCGGAGGCAGGTAACATTTACATTATTTTATTTTCTTTATAGATTTTTAAAGGAAGAAAAGTGAAAAAATTCTAACAATCTAAGAGTTAATTCTTATTGTCTCTAACAAAGATCTTGTTAGTAAAAATTTCTTACTGATTTGTCTCTAACAAAGGCTTTGTTGTTGCTGTAAGCAAGCCTCTAGTTAACTAGGATTGTTATCCGTCACTTGTAAATAGAGGTGAGTTTCCCTCATTTGGGAACCAATTAACATAAGAAACACACAAGAGTTTAGCACGATAACTAGTGCGAGTGAGAGCCTTGTGTGTGAATCTGATTTATGTGTGTGCTTTGGTTCTTTGGTAGAAGTGCTCAGGCTAACACTTTCTGCTATGTGAATTAAGAGATTTGTTACAAGCATATTGTATTAGTTAAATGTCATTGGAGTGTTCATAGTGTGTCATTTCGGCCCAATATCCAACAGGTTCATCATTAAGCTTTTTATTAGGTTGAACAACAAATTATTTTGTCACAAATCAAATAGGAAATAGATAAGTTAGTGTATGTATCATATAATATAAATATGCATATTTATATGCACATAGTTTTTTATTGTTCGCATTGAAATATTCTAGATAAGTTACTTTCCAAATAGTGAGATTTGTAATTTGGGGTATACTATTTTATAGACTTATAGTGTATAGATGCTACAACAAAAATGAATCACACGGATGAGTTAGTCTAGGGAGCATTAAAGATCTGTTAAGGGCAGTTGATAGCTACCTTTGCATTTTGCTTGGATCTGTATGAGAGTTGAATTGCATATTGTGGCATCTGCCCCCGATTAGAAATTTAGGCATTTATTTTCAATTTTATTTTATTTGATTATGATTAACTTTTATGATCATTAGGGATTACGCCTTAGCTCATAGGAGGGCTATGACCACATTATGGTTATATGGACTCTAGATAGGTTGAATAATTATTATATAGCTATTATATAGTTTACTACGATTTTTAGATAATTTTTATATTTATTTATTTAGGTTTATATATTTTTTAAGACTTTCAAGATTTACTATATGGTCATTCGAAGCTATTTTATAACTCACTATTTTTCTTTAGGCTCTAGGAGGTTAGAAATAATTTCTACATTTTTCTAGGATTTTTTGGATTTTTTTAGATATTTTTGGGATTTATTAGGCTTGAAAATAATTATTAAATCATTTTCTAAATGAATTATCCAGTCAGAAGGGGGGTAGGCCCACTCGTCAGCCACCCGCTGCGTGGGGGTTGGCCCGCCTGTCAGCGCTGCTGCCGCTGACAGTGCCTCCTTACTATTTAAGGAGCTGGTCCCTAAACCGACTCTGAGTCGGCTAGGTCAAGCCAGGCCACAATCTAGCCATCCATTGATTTGGGCGAGCTCGTCAGATTCGTGCCACTTGACCTACAGCCGCAGCTCGCTGACTCAATCAGCCGTCTCTCTGCCTATATATATATATATATATATATATATATATATATCGATTTTTCCCAGAAACCCTCTTATTCCTGGCCGATTTTGAGGAGACTTATCCCAAGGAGATCCCCGAATTCCCAGAGCGTTTGCGGGCAGCCCCGACCTCGATTTTGCACGTCATTTTTTTATTGGATTCATCTTAAGGTAAGATTTCATAATTTATAATTTATTTATGAATATTATACTTATGAATTTTTAGGGAATTATTTTAGTGTTTGTTGTCCAAACTCGACACTTCGCACGGTTTACGAGATCCCGGGAGATCCTAAACTCCGATTTGCGATTCGTTTGAAGTTTGGAAATCTAACAGGAAGATCTTAGACATAATTTTTCCAGAATTTCAGAGGTTCGTTTAATACTTTCATTATTAAGTTAAACTCAGATTTGATCGATAAATCGCCGATTTGGTCACGGTTAGACATAACGGCGATATCTTTTGACCAAAGCGTAATTTTGTGGCAGATCGATTCCGGTGCACTCATAGCATTGAAATATACCAAGGTGCACTTTCAAAATATTGAGTTTATGACGTTTGATTAGATAGTCAATAGTATGCCTCGATTTGCGTGCCATGGTTTCCAAAATTGAAAATATGCCTTTTTATGGCCAAACTTCCTTGTTTAAGTTATATTTTAGATTATTATTAGGTTAAATTAGATCTTAAGTGATTATTCTAGAATTAATTACTATTACATAAGTTAAACCATTAGCCACTTATTCCATGATTTTAGAATTAGAATCTTAGAATTGACTTATGGTTTTCGTGCACGGTTCGTAGTACGATGTGTGATATGGGTTGATAGATTCGATATTGGCGTTCCTCTCATCCTCAACTTGTGACTATGGTTTGATCAAGGGTTCAGACAAGTACAGTATTGCATTATATTTTTGTACATTATAACACTTTATTTATTGTTTCCTCGTTTGATTTTCCATTGGGACACGATGGTGACATAGTAGTATTTTGTGTCATTAATCGTTATTGTTGTTAGTGAGTCGGAAGGGGAAATACTCGGTATGTGTGTGAACAAACCAAAATAATGTTTAATGTAGATAGCTAAGTCATACACTTCAAGTATGGGTTAGCCGTATCAAAAATGTGGACAGCCATCGTATGATGTGCCGTATTAGCCCAACCGTTCACGTATCAAAAAGTATTTTACACACACATGTTGTTTTCGTTGTTCATGATCATAGTTTAGTTCTTTATCTTCATGCTTCTATTCTATTAGCTTACTCGTTCATGATTATTGCTTCCATGTCTAGTTCATATCTTGCAAGTTCTTTATATGCACTTTACCATTACTGTTTCTCATTATTTCTAGCTTATTTTGTGCTAACAACATTAAACATAATATGGTTGTACTTTGCTCCTTTCCTGACTGGATCGTTGATATAGGTGAGGATGATGAGTATCTCTACACTTCTTATTATGGACCATCAGAGCGTAGTGTTGACGTTGTTGCTACCGAGACTTAGGAGCCATGATCGATCTCTGGAGTGATCTAAATTTACCTTTATTTATTCTTTAGTTTACTTTCATATTTGGACCGGATTTGTTCCCGGATGGACCATATTTTATTATTCTGGATTTAGTCGCTTTGTTATTAGATTTGGATATTACTATTTTATTATCTATCATACTCTTATTTCCTTGGTTTGTGTTATTGCTGAGTAAGATTTGTATCTGTTATCACTTGTATCTGTGGAGGATTTATTATGTATACTAGACAAAGTTCTACCGTCGATACCGCGGCGTAGGCGGGGCTTGGCCATGAACTCGTACTCGATTATCCTGGGGCGGGTCATGACAAGTTTTTATGGTGGCCCATACAGGTCAGTTTTTACAAAGATTGAGAACTCGTGGTAGTACTTAAATAGTCGTACTACTGCGGGCCTGCGAATAGGATTATATTTTATGGACCTCCTCTACATGCCTTGATACGTTATTGATCTCCACAATTAACTTCAACTATTCCTTGATTTGCATCCCGCTTGAATCTTTCCACCATTTAATAGTTCTCTTTATTGCAGTTAATGGATTTCCAGGACAAGAACACTGCTCCTATGGAGACCCCACCAGCTGCAAGAGGAACTTCTACGGATGGGACCCCACCATTATATGGAGGCCAGCTTACTCATCAAGGCGACCCGCTACATCTGTACACCTCGAGGTTTCGAAGAGATGACATTCCACTACCCTCGTAGTTCCCTCCGTAGACTCTACCTCCAGTACCTGTACTGCCTCCAGTACCTATACTGGATAATGCTCAGCTTCATAGGAAATTTTAACAACTCATCAATTCTCAGACGGAGTAGGCCAACATTTTTTGCGATAGTTTGAGAGAGGCTCTTCAGACTAGAGATGCTCCCCAACCACGTCCAGGAACTTTCAAGGACTTTATGAACCTCATTCCTTGGAATTTTATGGGACAAAAGGGATTATCTATGCTGATGAGTGTCGAGAGAACGTGGAGTGATTTCTTCGGATGGTCGAGTTCAAGAAGACCTGAAGATAGAGTCAGCCAGTATGCAGCTTTTCGATATCGCCCGGACGTGGTATAGAGATGAGCCCCGACTTTCTACACCAGATGTGACGTAGACAGAGTTCAAGGAGCTGTTTAAGAAGAAGTTCTACCCCAGAGTAGCTCGAGAGGCGTTAGAGAGTTAGTTCGAGAGTCTGGAGCAGAAAAACCTCACAGTTGACGAGTATACCTTGGAGTTTTCGTGCCTTAGCCGCTTCGTAGAGAACATGGTCAACACCGATGAAAGTAAAGCTCGAAGATTCAAGAAAGGATTATCTCACGAGATTCGCCTAGCTATCGCCACCAGTCAAGCCAATACCAAGGAGGGGATCTTGAAGGTCGCACAAGTAGTAGTGAAAGAGCTGGATCACAGGCGAAAGAGAGACCGAGATGCATACGAAGGAGGTACCAGCCAAACGAGATCAGCAAAACATCCTAATATTCCAGAGAAGACTTCATCGCAACAGTATTATTTCCAGTCTCATTCCCAGCAGTAGTAGTTTCAACCTTCTTGTAGAGCCCCAGCACCATAGCAGCAGAATCAGACTCAGGCGATTGTTATATGCTCCTACTGTCGGAGACCAGGACATCATTTCGAGGTATGTCGTAAAAGATTAGGACAATGCTTATCGTGTAGAATGACTACGCACTAGATGAGAGATTGCCCCACGGCACCTCCTCTTCGAGGCCTATTACATACTCAGAGAGGACCAGGAGGACAACAGCAAGGACAAGCATTTGTAGCTGTGACTCGACCAGAAGGTATATGTAAATAAAATAGGTTCCCTTAAAATCCTTCCATAGTTATAGTTAGCGCGCATGTTTAGTTAATGCGAGATTAGTTATCTTAGAGTTCTTAATCCTTTCCATGATATAGACTAAGAATTATTTTAGATTGCATGTAGAACTTATTTATTTTGATATATTAATTTTTGAGGACAAAAATCTTTTTTAAGGGGGATAGTATGTGGCATCTGCCCCCCGATTAGAAATTTAGGGATTTTCTTTCAATTTTATTTGATTAGATTACGTTTAGCTTTTATGATCATTAGGGTTTACCCTTAGCTCTAGGAGGGCTATGACCACATAATGGTTATATGGACTCTAGATAGGTTGAATAAGTATTATATATGTATTTTATAGTTTACTATAATTTTTAGATAATTTTTTATATTTATTTATTAAGGTTTATATACTTTTAAAGACTTTCAAGATTTACTATATGGACATTCGAGGTTATTTTGTGACTCAGTATTTTTCTTTAGGTAATAGGAGGTTATAAATAATTTTCTATAATTTTCTAGATTTTTTGGGGTTTTTTAGTTATTTTTGGGATTTATTGGGCTTGAAAATAATTTTTAAATCATTTTCTAAATGAATTATCCAATCAACAGGGGGTAGGCCCACCCCTTAGCCACCAGCTGCATGGGGAGGGCCCGTATGTCAGTGCTGCTACCGCTGACTGTGCCTCCTTTCTATTTAAAGAGCCGATCCCTAAACCGACTCTGAGTCGGCTAGGTCAAGCCGGGCCGCAATCTAGCCGTCCACTAATTTGGGCGGCCTCGTCAGATTCGTGCCACATGGCCTAGAGCCGCAGCTCGCCGACTCAATCAGCCGTCTCTCTGCCTATATATATATATATATATATATATATATATATATATATATATATGTATATATATTAACCAATTTTTCCAGAAACCCTATTATTCTTGGCCAATTTTGAGGAGACTTGTCCCAAGGAGATCCCCGACTTCCCGGAGCGTTTGTGGGCAGCCCCGACCTCGGTTTCGTGTGCCATTTTTTTGTTGGATATGTCTTGAGGTAAGCTTTCAGAATTTATAATTTATTTATGAATATTTTACTTCTAAATTTTTGGGGAATTATTTTAGTGTTTGTTGTCTAAAACTCGACACGTCGTACGATTTTCGAGATCCCGGGAGATCCCGAACTCCGGTTCATGATCCATTTGAAGTTTTAGAAACCTAATAGGAAGATATTCTACATACAATTTGTCTAGAATTTCAAAGATTCGTTTATTATTTTAATTATTAAGTTAAACTCAAATTTGATCGGTAAATCATCAATTTGGTTATGGTTAGCCATAACGGCGATATCTTTTGACCAAAGCATGATTTTGTGGCACGGTCTATTTCGGTGTACTCATGGCATTGAAATCTACCAAGGTGCACTTTCAAAATCTCGTGTTTATGGCGTTTGACTAGATAGTCAACGGTATGTCTGATTTGCGTGCCATGGTTTCCAAAATTAGAAATATGACTTTCTATGGGCAAACTTCCTTGTTTAAGTTATATTTTAGATTATTATTAGGTTGAATTAATCCAGAATTAATTATTATTAGATAAATTAAACCATTAGCCACTTATTCAATGATTTTAGAATTAGAATCTTAGAATTGACTTGTGGTTTTCGTGCACGGTTCGTGGTACTATGTGCGATATGTGTTGATAGCTTCTAGATCAGCGTTCCTCTCATCCTCGACTTGTGACTATAGTTTTTTCAAGGGTTCAGGCAAGTACACTATTGTATTATGTTTTTGTACATTATAACGCTTTCTTTATTATTTCCTCGTTTGATTTTTCATTGAGACGCGATGGTGATACTTCCGCTTTTGTATCATTGATCATTATTATTGTTAGTGAGTCAGAAGAAGAAATACTCGGTACGTGCGTGAACAAACCCAAATAATATTTAATATGGATAGCTAACTCATACACTTCACGTATGGATTAGCCGTATCAAAAATATGGATAGCCATCATATAATGTGCCGTATTAGCCCAGCTGCTCACGTATCAAAAGGTATTTCAAACACATGGTTGTTTCCATTGTTCATGATTGTAGTTCAGTTCTTTATCTTCATGCTTCTTTTATATTAGCTTACTCGTTCATGATTATTGCTTCCATGTCTAGTTCATATCTTGCTAGTTCTTTGTATGCTCTTTACTGTTACTGTTTTTTATTATTTCTAGCTTATTTTGTGCTAACAACATTAAATGTAATATGTTTGTACTTTGCTCCTTTGCTGACTGGATCGTTGATATAGGTGAGGATGATTAGTATCTTTACACTTCTTATTATGGACCATCAAAGTGTAGTGCTAATGATGTTGGTACCGAGACTCAGGAGCCATGATCGATCTCTAGAGGGGTCTAAATTTACCTTTATTTATGCTTTAGTTTACTTTCATATTTGGACCGGATTTGTTTTCGGATGGACTATATTTTTATTATTCTAGATTTAGTCGCTTTGTTATTAGATTTGGATATTACAATTTCATTATCTATCTTACTCTTATTTTCTTGGTTTGTGTTATAGCTGAGTATGATTTGTATCTGTGGTCACTTATATCTGTGAAATTTATTGTGTATACTAGAACGTTCTACTGTCGATACTGCGGCGTAGCCTGGGCTTGGGTACGAACTCGTATTTGGTTATCCGGGAGCGAATCGTAACACATACTCCAAGAATACTTGTTGAGAACCTATGGTGTATGGTGTCCGTATCAATATCGTGTTCGTACCAATGTCCATGTCCATATTCGTGCAACATATATAACAAATTTTGTACCTCTTAGTTAATGTCCTTGTCCATGCCCATGTTTGTATCTGTTCAACATAGAGAGCCCTTTTAATAGAGAGGTCTTTCATAAATATTTTAAGCCACAACAGTTACCATTCTGATAGCCTATGGTCATCATAAGACTCTTTCAAGAATAAGATTTGAGGTAACAACTATTATGTGACAAGTATATAAGCATTTCCTAGAGCATATTTTAATTGATAAATTGTACAAGTCTTTGAGAGAAACATAGTTTAAGGATGATATCCAATGAGGCGTTGAGAGTTGTTCTAATACTAAGCAGTAAGGTTGTCAGGTCTATGCTCCAAATTCCTTGACATCATATATAGAACCACGTTGATTTGTTAACAATTTCTTTTAGTTAAATTTGTGAGGACCCTGATTTTTGAAAATTATTATTTTTATTTATTTTATAGGATTTCTATTTATCAAATTAGATTTTTAATTTTTAATTATGACAATAGATGTAATTTTTCGTAGCTTTGATTTTTGGAGCACAAGAAGTGTCAATCTTTCAAAACGTCCTTTATGAGTTTTGAAGTAGACAAGTCCACCTTCAATTTCATATATCATGTCCCATCCAAACTTGTTATCTAGCATTCTTTTGACTTCGCACAACTTCGGATCAAATTTAGGCCATTTGATTATTTACTCTAATTCTAGACCTAACTTCCAACGTGAGTTTTAAACTCGACATCGATCAAAACCATTTGACCCAAAATATAATTTTGACCCATTTTGAGCCTATGACGCACATGCCAAGAGTGCGACACTCAATCGAGTCCCCATGTGCTATTTATTTGCAAATGACACAAGTGGCTCATTGGTTGACTTTTCGAGTTCAATTTGACAAGAAAATATATTTGGACCCTAACCTAGCCAACCCCACTTGGTAGAGCCACCTTAGGTGGCCATGACTTAATAGAAGTATTATGAATTTATTTTGGTATGTTACACAGCTAAATGGGTTTAAATACAATTTTGTATATGTATAATTATATTTATAATAGCCTAATACTATATGTATATGTGGCCCTAGTCATGGTTAAGTTTGAGATGTTATCAAATAGGAATTTTGGCACAGATAGTGTAGTCGTGCGCTTTGACTAGTATTTTAGCCATGGTAGGGAAGGCCGAGCCATAAGTGGGTCCTAACTAGGAAAACCAATCAAATTGTGACACTTCATAAATATTAGTGCATAATATTCTTATATAAATAAATTACATTTATTATACAGTTTTTTTTATTAATCAAGTCAACATGTGTATATATGTGTGTATATCTACATATAAATATTGGATATACATTATTCCAATGTTTTTGAAATTTATTTATTTTAAACTATAGATATTATTTTTTTAAACATAAATATCTAAAATAAAGAGAATATATATATATATATATATATATATATATATATATATATATATATATATTTTTATATATATATATATATATATATATATATATATATTTATATATATTGGAAACTCCCTCATTTTATTCCAGAAAGGCTCAAAATGCCGAAGCCTATAAAAGTATACCCCTTGGCACAAAATGCCGACGTCTATACAAGTATACCAACAAAACCTGAAGATAGGAGGTTAGGAGAGAAAAGAAAACCAAAAGTCTGGCTGTCCATGCGAACAGATGTCCCTGATCTTACGGCACTGCCAGATGACCTCCCATATGATCTTGTCGGCGTTGTACTGGTGGTCCTTATATCTCGCCTTGTTATGATTCTTCCATAAGACCCACGTTGCAGCTGCCACTACGATCTGATGTCCGTGGGAGACGGAGGCCCAGCCAGCCAAGAGATCGTAGAAGCACCCGCCTCCCTGAGCCTGTCTGCAACGCTGGGACAGAACTCTCCAGACCTTGACGGGTAGTTCCCCCTGACAGAGGATGTGGTCGACAGTTTTCGTCTGACGCTCTGAGCAGCAATTGCATGCAGACGCTAAGCTGAACCCAATAGTGTGCAGATTGTCATCAGTGGGTAGCTTCTTCTGAAATGCCCTCCAAAGAAGGATGGACTACTTCTTGGGGATGCAAGTCTGCCAGAAGGTTGCAATGATCGGAGATGGCGTCCCACGACCGCGGGCCACATGTCTGGCCGAGCGCACTGAGAAGCAGCCCGAAGGTTCGGCCAACCACCGCAGCTCATCTGCTTCGTTATCGATCTTCAGACCTCGTCGTCGGATGCAATCTTCTGCCTCATCTCCAACCTAATCCCGGACCTTGCCCCAATTCTAGTCATTTCCAGAGTAGTCCCTCAATTCCTTGATCCTGCTGTTCGCCCGGGCCCCCAGAAAGCTGGGGAGCAAGGAGTCTCCAACCCAACATTCTAGGAAGGTCGAGGATTCTCCATCGCCCAAATGAAGGCGAATCACCGATTCGGCAATAGTGCGCCCGATGAGGGTACGTCGCCACGCCGCAGAGGATCTGCTGTTGGAGATGGCCTGTGACGGGTGAATGTGCTTGAAGCTATATATATATATATATATATATATATATATATATATATATATATATATATATATATATATATATATATATATTATATATATATATATATATATATATATATATATATGTGTGTGTGTTATATTTTATTTAATAGGCGACCATTGAGTATATATGTATATATTTTTATTATGGAGACATATATCTTAAATAATTTTGAAATAGTTTCTAGAATTTATTATTGGGTATAATATACATAATTTTTTGAAATAGAAAGGAATAGAAAGAAAGGAAAAAAATAAAAAATAAAAAGAGAAAAGAAATGTTATTGTTTTCTTGCGGGAACAGTAAAATCACCCACCCGAGCCCAAGGGACCAAACACCCGACCTCGCTGATAACCATATATACTCGAGAGAGGAAGCAAGAGATATCTCTCTAAACCCCAACCAAAGTACCTAAACCCTAGCCCAGACTTCCCCGACCACTGGGCGGCCGTCCCACCGATCGCGCACTGCCTTAGAACGCCACCGGACCCCTGGCAAACGCAACCGCAGCAGCAGCGGCCGCGGGCATAGCAGCAACAGTCGCACCCTCCCATGCCAACTTCTCAGGTCATTTTCTCTTTCCCCTCTCGATCAATTCTCGACCCATAAATTTCTACGTGTAGAAGACATGACCCTCTTCCACTCTCTTCAGGTAGAATTTCTCATACATTGTTAGGTCATCTAGAAAATTGACTCAAAGATTGCTAAAAATCTATTCAAAATTGAACAAAATTTCCATCCACACACCTATTTTGGAAGATGAATTCTGAATAGCAGAATGACAAGTTTCAAAAACCACTTAAAGATGGTTTTAGACAACCTATACCCCTTCAAAACCCTTTTGGTAGAATTGGATGTCGTCGACTGTGCGTCAAAAAATCGGATCTCCAAAACTGACAAAAATATTTTTCGAAAACTAGAAAATTTTGCAATACGGAGTGCATCCCGCCAAATCGGATCACTTCGTCGTATATCAATTGCATCAAAAGACGCGTATGGCCTACCCGAACATGTGGACTTTAACGGTACTCGAATTGGTTGCGTGTGTACGACGAATTCGAGGCGTATCCGTCAAATTTCTCCATTTTGGCCACTTTGCAAATACCCTAATTACTTTGTGTACGTTCGTCACCTCGCGAAAAAACTTGTGCCATTGGGACCGTGTTATTTTTTTGGTCCTGTGAGCCAAGTTTGGTCCGATTCTGAGAAGGTTGACCGAAACGCAATCTTGGCGGGCTCGCGATCCGACTCAACGGACGAATTTGTGTACGGTCCACCAGAATCCAACTTTGGACATACAGGTGGGTTCATATCGTCAAACCTGACCCATAGACATATAGTTTGATGACTTTATAGACCGTAGATACGGACACACTTTTTGGTGCAAAGTGGGTCCAACGGTGGATACTATTTTGGCCCAAAATTATCATTTTGCCCATATGTCCAGAATTAAACTTTTGGGCAGTCAAACATAGATATTTCTTTTATGAAAAACATGTTGGTGATGTCTATTTCAGCATCCGGAGTCGTTTGCAGGAGTTGAACTTTTGGTGGCTCATTGATTGGTCAGTTATTATGGTTCTACGCGCTGCACTAGGCAAGTACACCTTGCCAAACTTTACAGTATTTACATGCTTTTCCATATTTCTATTCTTTTATGTCTTACTTGGTTACATATTTCCCCTGCTCCTCATGGTTATATCTACTTTTACGTGCACGTAGATTATTACTCTTTTTCCATATTACTTGTTCTATTTTTCTTATCATGTTCATGTCTAGAGATAGTATTGCTTTGCCTATGCCATGATCCCCTGACCTATTTGACTTGGACTTGACCTTAACTTGATCCGATTACTTGTACTTAATTGACTTAACCTGATCGTGATTGTTTGATTTGACCTTGACCTGTTATTAGACGTTGACTATATCTGACCACCTCGTTCGTGAGCTCCCATCGAGTGCGAATGAGACATACTATAGTTAGGGAGTCCCCATTGGCCTACTGACTATAGGAATGTGAGCTCCCATCGGGCTGCGGTTACCCTGACTTACTTATAGTCATGCTTGATAGTACTATCCTTGACGGTATGCCACTTACACTTATTCCTTAGTCTCATAATGTTTCCTTGTACCATTTCCTATTTTTCTTGCATGTTATTTACTGTATAGTAGGCTTGTATATTATGTGTCTTGCTAGTCCCCTCAGGACCTGGTGATCTCTACAGGTATTAGTTGAAGTTATCGAGGTAGAATGCATTGGAGGATTGATGATTGTTTCTATGGGATTTCAGGTATATATATATCTAGTTCATAACTTTTCATATTTGTCCAATTTTATATTTTATTTTACTTCGATCATGCTGCTGTATAGCCTAGTTTCACAAGGCTTATTTCTTCTTCAGAAGCATGTTCAAGATAATCGTAATAGAGTCTGGTCCACTTTATTGCGTATTGTCTTCTTTTATTACTTGTAGGAATCGGTATGTTAATGCCTGACCAGCATTAATATATTTGGTTTATACAAGAGTTTATCTTCAGTGGATTGAGATATATATTAGTTGAACTGATAGATTGATTTAGAAAACCAGACAGCTTATACATATTCGAGCTGGGCTGAAGTCCTCTCGATACGTAGCTAGCATGTATAAGTCTCCTAGTCCTACGTATTTTGGGACTGGGACGTTACAAATTTGTTGAAAAATTGCTACTGTTATGTCTTACATTTGTCAACAGTTTTGTTCTGTTCAATTTGCTAACAATTGATACGCAATTGCCTTTATAAAATTGCTACGATTTAAACATTTGATTTATATTTTTTTAAAATGTTTATTAAATTATTGCTAGATAATTTGTCTTATATAATTGTCCTCATTTAAGTTGCATATTGTTCAAAAAATCTTGGTTAGATATTGTTGAAGAAATCGTTTAATATTTGTCGAATAATTGTCATATCAGTAACATATATATATATTGTTATAGTCATATAACAATTGTTGCTTCATAAGACTGTTTATAGGAATTTACACTTTCCATAGGAATATTGTATTAGTACATTTTGTCAATTCTAGTTTTTTTACACAATATTTTAATTTAGGCTAAAGCAAACAGTTTATTGATTTAATAAATTCTTTTTAATTTTAAAGTTCTAAAGTAGAGATTTGTTTGGGTACAAGCCGAAAGAGCCCTTCTATTAACAAGACGTAAATCGTCTAAGCAACCGGTATTTAAGCGTCCCTAATGGACCTCCGCTTGCTAGAATCCGGCCCCTATAGCTAACCCAACCTGATCAAAACTTAAAAAAATAAACTTTTAAAGGTAGATTACTAAAATCATTTAAATCGTTATCTTTTAGCTTAAGCCATCTTTATTGAGTAAATATGAATTTCTGCAGACATTACAAATCATGACTGTCTAGAAAGATACCTTCACTGCCAAACCTTCAAAGTTCAATGGCACCTACTTCAAGAGGTGGTAGAGCCATATGAAGTTTTGGCTTACCACTTTAGGTCTGATTTTGACTTTTGATGGGTCTATGCCCATCCCAAATGATTCTGACGATACTGAGTCTGACATAGGGGTACCAAGTCACCCTCTTCCTCCAAACCTAAGACCCCTAAGGAAATAGACTACCACTGTTTTCACAGAATCTTAAGCACTTTGTCTAAGTCTCTCTATGACATATTTTTGAATATAAAAGCGCTAAAGAACTCTGGGATGCTTTGGAAGATGAATATGGTTGTGATGATTCAATTCCTCCACATTCAACAGATACATCATATAATAAACTTATCAATGACCAAATTCATGAAATCCAGGAATACCTTAGGCATGTTCAAGCCAAAGGTACATTCTTCTCTACTTAACATAAAACAGGATGCTTGATAGACAAACTCCCTTCCTCTTGGTCTGATACTGCTAAAAATCTTACTCATCTACAAGGATTAATTACCTCAAAGTTTGGGGATGTGTAGCTAAGGTAGGAATTCTTGAACCTAAAAAGAGGAAAGTTGGACCTAAGACTGTAGATGTTATGTTCATAGGATATGCCCTAGATAGCAATGACGATTGATTTCTTGTAACCCATTCGAAGTAAATGAAATCTCTAACAATATAATTATAGAAGCTAGAGATGCAGTTTACTTTGAGAATATATTTCCATTTAAGGATAGAACTTCATCATCTTCCTCCAACTCTTCTCTTACTCCATCTACGAGTTCACATGTTCAAATATCAAGTTCTCAACCAGAACAAAATATAGAATCTAGAAGAAGTAAAAGAGAAAGGGTTGAAAAGAATTTAGGAGAAGGATTCTTCATATTCCTGATAGAGAGTGATCCCTCAACTTATGAAGAAGCCATATCTTCTTCTGACGCCCATTTCTAGAAAGAAGCTATTAACCATGAGTACAATTCCATTATGGAGAATAATACTTGGTTTTTAGCATACCTACCTTTAGGTAATAAACCCATAGATTGTAAGTGAATCTTCAAAAAGAAACTTAGAGCCGATGACACCATAGAGAAATACAAGGCTAGACTAGTATCCAAAGGTTTTACCCAGAAAAAGGGATTAAACTACTTTGATACATACTCTCATGTAGCTATGATCACTTCTATTAGAACCCTTCCAGACCTAGCTTCCATTCATGATATACTGATCCATCAAATGGAAGTAAAGATAATACTTCTAAATAAATATTTAGAGAAAAAAATATATGAAACAACCTGAAGGTTTCATTGCTTAAAGGTCAAGAAAAGAAGGTTTATAGATTAGTAAAATCTCTTTATGGCCTAAAGCAAGCTCCTAAGCAATGACACAACAAATTTGACAAAGTCATTATAGAATTTGGTTTTGTGCCAAACGAATATGACAAATGTTGTATTCTAAAAATACAAATGAAAGTTGTGTCATCTTATGCTTGTATGTTGTTGATATCCTTATTCTAGGATCTTCACTGGATTAATAAATAACACTAAGATTTATTTATCTAACCAGTTTGACATGAAAGATTTAGGTGATCCTAGAAATGCAAGTGTCCAAATACAAAGAGGGCTACATTCAATTGAGAAAATGCTAAGAAAGTTTGAGTACTTTGACAAACAAATCTTCCCTTACTCCTTATGACAGTAATGTTGTTCTCAATAAGAATGATGGATCACCTATATAAAAAACATAAATACTCACAGATGATAGGATCCCTTATGTACATAACAAATAGGACCAGACCCGATATTGCATTTGCTATTGGGAGACTAAGTAGATATACTAGTAACCCAAATCAGTCACATTGGACTACAATGGACAGAGTATTTAGATATCTTAAGGATACACTAGATTATAAACTTCATTATACTAGACACTCTGATATCATATAAGATTACTCAGATGCAAATTGGGTAACTGATTCACATGATGTAAAATCCACTACTGGATATGTTTTTACCCTAGCAGGAGCTGTAATCTCCTGGAGATCATGTAAACAAACTATCATTGTCAAAAGTACAATGGATTCGGAAATGATAGCTTTGGATACTACTTGTACAGAAGTCGAATGACTTAGAAATCTTATTATGCATATACATGTTTTTGTTTGTCTTATTTCTGCCATTTCAATAAACTGTAATAATAAATCTGTTATAGAACTACTAAAATATGATTCTGTGAATGTTAAGATGAATAGGCACCTGCAGTTGCGCTTCAAATTAATAAAGAGCCTATTAGGCAAATATTTCTTGACTATAAGTCATAAAAGAACTTTACATATCTCTTGACGAATAGTCTGTTTACTCTTGACGAAGAGTTATCTATGACATTGATCCTAGAATCATCGAGAGGGATGGTGTTAAGCCCATAAGTTAGTCACTAGCAGTGGCAACCTAACCGAGTCTGACTGGAGATCCCAAGAAGCTGGTTCAATAGGTAGAAACAAGCTGGACTAGATGACTATTATAGAACACTGACCCTAAGATTAAATTCTCTTAAAATAAATACCCAAGAGGCTGTACATGTCACGACCCGCACCCGTTTTTTTTAACGGATACGAGACGTGTCCAAGCCAGCCTACGTCGCAGTGTCGGCGGTAGAACGCTGTCACGGCCATGAAGATCAAAATCACAAATAATGCTCATTCAAAAAAATTAATTTAACTTACAGTGATCAGAAGTTTTACATTTGCAAAAAATATAAATTTTTACAAATATTGAATGACTATAACTCGACTTTCTAGCTAGTCTCTAGGCCTTCGTCTGCATTTACACCCGTATCTCCTAATGCTAAATGAATCCACGACTAACCTGAAAAATGTTGGTTTCCAGTCAGGAATGAAACAAGCATAATTCACTGAATTCAATTTCAAATAAAGAAAGTGACTATAAAATAGAGGTTAGACATCAATTATATGTTTTTGAAAATAAACAGAAAATACAGAAAACCAATAGCAAATAAATAGACACAAAATACTTTCCCCAACTGTTAGAAGTACCTTTGAAATATGATCAGTCTGGGACACTACACCGCACGGTCTACGTGGTCTACTTGCATGAAAAATAAGCACTGTCTACGATGTCCACTTGCAGAAAAATAAGCACTGTCTACGATGTCTACTTGCAGAAAAATAAGTACTGTCTACGATGTCTACTTGCAAAAAAATAAGTACTGTCTACGATGTCTACTGCATGAAAATAAACATGATCTACGGTCGGATCACACATCCTTGATACTTCTCATTCCCGACTCAACAATTTATAATAGAGTATAAAATCACATAACCAATGGCCAATCAATAAAATATAGTAAAGATCAATATCGAAATGCAGACAATAAACTGTACTCGCCTGTGGTCCTTTGCTGGTGAAACCGACAATCAGAACTACTCAATGTGCCACAATAGTCAAAACCCGTACAACAGTCCCCGAAAGTTGAAATAAACATTACCAATGTTCTCAGAATAATCAAATTAGCTAGGATTGTCGGTCCTTAAGTCCAATTCTGGACACAGGGAAAAATGGTAGTTTCGGGTCAAAACGGTGTCCGCCGTTGGAACCGCTTTGCACCGAAAAGCGTGCCAGAGTCAACGGTCTCTAAAGTCGTCAAACTACATGTCTATGGATCCAGTTTTTTGATACGAACCCAACCATATATCCTAAGTTGGATTTCGGCGGCCGTGCACAAAATTACCCGTTGTCGGACCGTGGGGCCCGCAAAACGGCGATCCAATCAACTGTCTCAAATCGGACGAAACTTGGCATACAGGACCAAAAAAATGATACGGTCCTGCCGACACAAGTTTTGTCTCGATCAGACGAGCTTACACAAAGTTATAACTGAATTTTAATTGCACAGATACGGGGCGATTCCGACGGATACGCATCGAATTCGTCACGCACACGCGACCAATTTGAATTCCGTTAAAGCCTACACCACCACGAAGCCGTTACGCACCTTTCGATGCTTTCGGTTTGCGACCACGTCGCCCGGAATGGCGGGACGCACGTCGTGTGGATGGATTTTTCCTATTTTCTATATTTTGAAAACAGATTTTTATTGAACTTTGAAAGTTGATTTCTTTGCACACAGTTGATAAAATTTGAAACTACTAATTGGGTTATGAAGCCCTACATGTTGTCTAAAAAGCTGTTCAAGTAAATTTTCTATTATGGTACTGGATCGATCGGGATCGACCTCCGAAAAGGGGCTATTGGACTGTTCTAATCTCTGTTCTTGGGACGATTTTCCATCGACTTTGGGTCAATTTTACGAACGACTGAGGGAAGCCACTTACAAACTATTTGAACGAGATAAAAGGGGGTTGGGTAAGGTACGCACCATAGAAAACGATTCTGGAAACGATCGAACGAACGTGGAGAACCAGTGCCGCGAAGTCGGCCTTCTCCTCGCAGTTTGCTGTTCTTGCTGTCGGCACCAGGCCGCGCGCTCAGTCGGCTCGGCGACGTTTCGGCCGACCGATGGCCACCCTTGGCGGCGGGGAAAGGTCGCCAGGGCATGGGCACGGGTATAGCTAGGGTTTTGTTGTTGTTCTCTCGATATCGGCCACGATATATATTGATATATATCTCTCGGTTGGCCGAGAGTTATGGGATGAGATTAAGGGGGTGCTCGGGCCTGTGAGCTCGGGCTGAGCTTATGGGAGAGCTCGGGTTGGGCCCCTTTGGCTTTTAGCTGGACTGTGCTGGTGTGGTTTGGGCCTGCTATTCTTTTTCTATGAATTATATAACTATATGCATAAATATATTTTCATATAATCCAATATATACATATTAGCACATAACCCTATATATGTTATTCTAATTCAATAATCTAAAAAAATTGCATTGGAATTTCTCAAATAGATTTATGAGTAATATTTATTAGCTCACAATAATTCCTACGATAAAATCCTATAATAAAGAAATAGTAATAAGCCCAAAATTTATTATACAAAATCTTAAATAGAAACTATTTCCGATAAATTAGGAGAAGTTTTTCCATAATAATAATTCATCTAATATCAATAACCTTTATATAATAAATAACAATTATTTATGAAAATGAATAATAAATCATTAAAACGAATTACCAATACATATATACATTTATGTATATATATATAAATACACATACACCAATATATTTAGTTAGAATTTATATATACCTACACAAATTCCTCTTCATATTTATTTACATACATATTCATAAATGCTCTTATATATATTTTCCTATATATATATATATATATATATATATATATATATATATATATAGATATATATATATATATATATAATATATATATATATATATATATATATATATATATATATATATATATAATATATATATATATATATATATATATATATATATATATATATATATATATATATATATAATTATATTAAATATATATATATATAGATATATATATAATATTATATATATATATATATATATATATATATATATATATATATATATATATATATATATATATATAATATATATATATATATATATATAATATATATATATATATATATATATAACAAACCATATTTACAAAATAATATAAACACTGATTGGTTAACATTTAGACAATAATTGCCAATATCCTAAATATATATATATATATATATATATATATATATATATATATATATATATATATATATATATATATATATATATATATTTAAAATATATATATATATATATATATATATATATATATATATATATATATATATATATATATATATATATATATATATATATATTTATACACGTACATATATAAATATAAAAACCATGTTTACAAAATAATATAAACACTGATTAGCTAACATTTAGACAATAATTGCCAATATCCTAAAAATACATACAAAGATATTTGCATATATACAATAAAAGTATTTATAATATATTTCTTTTGTTTTATATAATATATACATAACTATTCACACGTATATTTATAAATATATGGTAAATACCCATATACCATACAATATGCATATATTACATTTATATAAAACGAGTCTATCAAATAAGCTACCAATACACATGTATATATATATATATATATATATATATATATATATATATATATATACATTAATTAAATATAAATAATATTTATGAAGTTTATATAAGAAAGATATACTAATATACACGTACTGCCTAGTATTTGTGTACCCTAAATATGCGTACCTATATATTCACTAGTATTCATATAGCCTAGCAATCCACACAAATCTCAAAAAGACAATTCCTAAGACGTGCCATCATACACTCAGAAACCAAATATCAATATACACATCTTATCTAATAATCACCGTTTAAATAAAATAATAATAAAATATTTCAAATTTTTGGGAAGGGGAGCTACAAATCTACCCACCTTAAAAATAATTTCGTCCTTGAAATTCTAATCCATAACTATTCCTTAAAATTCAAGAAGTCCGTCTACCTTAACCTTAATCTCCTTAAATTTTAATTCCTCAAATATTTTATAACCTTCTCTAGCCATTTTATAACTCTGAATACTTGAGGACTTCTACCCACCTTTGGTCGTACTACTCCATCACATCTTTTGTTGCTAAACTTTATAATCTTCCAACTAACTGTTAAATTTTTTACCAATAGATATCTACTGTACATGGCATCTATAATCCTATCTTATCTATCAAGCAATCCAAAACTTAACAAGCAACAAATTTATACAAGTAGCTAAAAATAAATAATAAATTTTAATAAGCGTGACCATTCGTCGCTCTGAAATAGGAAGGACGGGAAGATAAGGAAGAATAATCGAGAGTAACTACAAAGTTTCAAGAGCAGTAAAGAGTTTCCAATGATGCTGGTAGAAAGAAAGTTTACGAACCATTGAATTATTTGCTAGCTTCGGGCTACTCTAGTCCAGTCACTTGCTAAATCATAGAACCTTTCGTTCTTAGAGGGCTAGCAGTCCGTGCAATACAGAAATTCTATTCTCGGAGTTACTCTAAACAGGATTCCAAAATAGAATGAAATTTATAAAATCAAGATTGTGATCTATTCCGTGGTTATTTAAACACACAAGCAAAGGATATAAATGTAATACAAGATTGGATCGCAATTTTCCAGGTAGTTGAAATAAGGGTTACGAATGACTTCATATTTCTACTAGGTTAGGGTACTCTAGAATCGGTTTCTATTCAAGGGGTTGAGCGAGTTGTCCGTCAGGTTGGTTAGCTAGGTTCATAAAGCCCGAAATACACCTTCCATGACCTTTGTATTTTAAGTAGCACATGAGGCCTCAATTGGGTGGCACACTAATGGCATGTGTGTAGTGGGCTTTGAGTAGATCACAACCATATATTGAGTCAAAGGAATTGAGTCAAGGTTGAGGCTTTAATGGAAGTCAGGAAGTACACCGGTATTACGGTAAGGGTTACGGCTAATCCTTTTAACCTGAAAGTCGTACCCCAAAATAGAGTACAAGAGGACAAGTTTGAGTGGGACATGATATACCTAGATGAAGGTGGACTCGTCTAGACCTTGCATATAAAATTTGTTGGGAGGTAACAGCTGGTCTCGTGCTCCGAATATTAATGGCACGGCCGGGACACAAAATGATCTAAATGGAAAGTGGGAGTCCATGGGCACTAACTATCCTGCTAATGGAAAATTTTCTAATCAATCGGTAATCCTCGTATATCCTAAATTTAGAAGGCTTACAGTCTACCCACCTTAGAAGCTAAGATATGGTTTTAGGAATAATAAGGTTAGAAAAATTCTAAAGTCTGGATACTGTACCTCGACTCTTGTTAATAAAGAATGAGGCACGGCATAACGGAATACGGTAGATATAAGTCAAGTCAAGGATCGTTCCTCAATGAATGGAAAATGAGTGTGTATAATGACACATGGTCGATAAAATAGAATGACTTACTCATCCACAGTATACACGAGTTGTCGATGGAGTAACCAACTCTAAGGCACATCATATAAAAAGATGTCTAACAATTGAGTCATGAATTTCTATTTGTGTCAAATATGCCAGTCTATTGTCACAAGGGTTCCAGTTAAACCAAGCTTTAAATAATGATTAGAGGCTCACAACACTTGGTCTCTTGAGAATAGGTAGTATCCTAGGTTGGCATTTGGCCAAGGGAAAGATCATAATCATTCTCGGACTTCAATGACTAGAAGATTAAGATAGCAGGTTTAGTGTCGAAGGGAGGACGAGTAACTCAAGGCAAGGTTCCAGTTACAGAGCTGGCCGATGGTAGCTACACTCGCGTATACAACTATCATAGCCATGGGGATACTCTGTACCAATCTATCAATTACGAGCTTTCGGCTTTCCAATCAGTGAAAGACAAAAACGATAAGGAGTTCAAGAGAGATGTCACTAAATACAATCACGTGATTAGAAGGCGAATGTATAATTCAAGAAGAATTGTCAAAGCAGTCGCGGATGAGATCCTGGATACCTCTATATCTCAATCCACGTAGGGTAATTAAATGAAAAGCGAACCAAATGCATCATGGTTGATCAGACCGTAATATAATGATTCTGATTAGACAATATGTTAGCGGACGTCCCCAATAAACATGTGTCTTGAATCAAGCTCGATAAAAGGGTAAGCTTTGCAAAACTAGGCTGTAATTGCAGTATTGGTCAAGATAGTCAAAATACAAATATACGAGATTTTGGAAATGAGGCACAAGTGGTCCGAGTTTTGAGAAAATACAAACCTTACCTGGTGTTCTTGCTTAAACAGTCTTCCTATAATCTTCCTATCTCTAAGGCCTTGGTCGACTAATGGGTTATGGACTTCTGAGTTCTATTCTCTAAGTAAACCTATTAGTGTCAGTCAATTACCTCGTTAATAGATCACAAGGTCCATAGATTGCTAGGTTGGGAGACATGCTACCTAATCTTACAGAATCCTTCACTAGTATTGGCTTTGGATCTTAGGAGATATACAGGGCTATTCTCTATAGTGTCCTAAACTTGTAATCACATCTAAAGTCATTTCACCGAGATTTATACCTCGTCGGTGCACTCTAGCTGTGGTAACCCTTGGTTCCGTGATTTAGATGTGATAGGCTATCCGGTACTCTACTCTATATTGACACAAGGGTATCTAAGATCTAAAGAGGTCAACGAGAACATATTTTTAGCAATATTCCATAAACTACAATTTATCGAAATGATCTCAATTTTATGGGTTGTACCGTGCCAGTGCGTTGCTGGCTGCAGTGAACCCACACTATCCACTCTCAAACAATTAACGACAGTGCGCTGCTGTCTAGTCATCGTAGTCATTTAATTACTCTAACTATATTTCTAAGGACTTCAAGGAGCTGCTAGAGTTTCAAGCTAGTTGATTATGATAGAGCGTAAACATCTACCTATGAGTCTCAATCCTTAAAGTAAAAAGGTTCACCGGGGAGAAAATAACTGAAGACATAAAAAATAAGAACATCCTAACATTTATATCATATATATTTCAAATGGCTGAGGGAAAACTTTGAATCAAATCTAACTCGCAACTCATACAGGAATAACAGAATCAGAAATTATAAACTAACTCCTTACAGCAAAAGAGAATTTAAATAGACTGTTCTAACTTATGATATAAGATTTATATCTAATAGAGCAAAAGAAAAATTGAACAGTTTATCAAGATTAAGCTTTAATTATAGATAAGCCTAACTTACCAGTGAATAGTGGATCCATATTGGATCATAATGTCATATCAAAAGTATCAGTGTACCTATAGGGTTCTAGCAAGCTATCTAAATTGCATGGCCTATCTAATAACCTTAACTACCCAACGGTCAATTTGAACAAGGGACTCCTCGTCCTAGTTATTATCTTAAATCATTTTAATCCTAGTTTGTGATTGAGCATTTCCTGGTCGCAGGCTCGCAATAGTACAACTAACGTACCATCACGAGTTCGCAATATTTTGCAAAAACTGACCTGCATGGGCCACCACAAAAACTTGTCACGACCCGTACCCATTTTTTTAAACGGATACGAGACGTGTCCTAGCCAGCCTATGCCGCAGTGTCGGCGGTAGAATGCTGTCACAGCCATGAAGATCAAAATCACAAATAATGCTCATTCACAAAAATTAATTTAACTTACAATGATCACAAGTTTTATATTTGCAGAAAATATAAATTTGTACAAATATTGAATGACTATAACTCGACTTTCTACCTAGTCTCTAGGCCTTCGTCTGCATTTACACCCGTATCTCCCAATACTAAATAAATCTACGACTAACCTAAAAAATGTTAGTTTTCAGTCAGGAATGGAACGAGCACAATTCACTTAATGCAATTTCAATTAAAGAAAGTGACTATACAACAGAGGTTAGACATCAATTATATGTTTTTGAAAATAAACAGGAAATACAAAAAACCAATAGCAAATAAATAGACACAAAATACTTTCTCCAACTGTTAGAAGTACCTTTGATATATGATCAGTCTGGGACACTATACCGTACGGTCTACGAGGTCTACTTGCATAAAAAATAAGCACTGTCTACGAGGTCTACTTGCAGAAAATAAGCACTGTCTACGATGTCTACTTGCAGAAAAATAAGCACTGTCTACGATGTCTACTTGCATAAAAATAAGCATTGTCTACGATGTCTACTGCATGAAAATAAACACGGTCTACGGCCGGATCACACATCCATGGTACTTCTTATTCTCGACTCAACAATTTATAATAGAATATAAAAATCACATAACCAATGGCCAATCAATGAAATATAATAAAGATCAATATCGAAATGCAGACAATAACTCTACTCGCCTGTGGTGCTTTGCTGGTGAAACCGACAATCTGAACTACTCAATGTGCCACAATAGTCAAAACCCGTACAACAATTCCCGAAAGCTGAAATAAACATTACCAATGTTCTCAGAATAGTCAAATTAGCTAGGATTGTCTGTCCTTAAGTCCAATTATGGACACAGGGGAAAACGGTAATTTCGGGTCAAAACGGTGTCCGCCGTTGGACCTGCTTTGCACCGAAAAGCATGCCAGAGTCAACGGTCTCTAAAGTCGTCAAACTACATGTCTACGGATCCAGTTTTTCGATATGAACCCAACCGTATGTCCTATGTTAGATTTCGGCGGCCGTGCACAAAATCGCCCGTTGAGTCGGACCGTGGGGCCCACAAAATGGCGATCCAATCAACTGTCTCAGAATTGGACCAAACTTGGCATACATGACCAGAAAAATGATACGATCCTGTTGGCATAAGTTTCGTCTCGATCTGACGAGCGTATACAATGTTATCACTGAATTTGTATTGCACGGATACGGGGCGATTCCGACGGATACGCATCGAATTCGTCGCACATACGCGTCCAATTTGAATTCCGTCAAAGCCTACACGACCACGAAGCCGTTACGCACCTTTCGATGCTTTCGGAACGCGACTATGTCGCCCGAAATGGCGGGACGCACGTCGTGTGGATGGATTTTTCCTATATTCTATATTTTGAAAACAGATTTTTGTTGAACTTTGAAAGTTGATTTCTTTGCACACAGTTGATAAAATTTAAAACTAGTAATTGGGTCATGAAGCCCTATATGTTGTCTAAAAAGCTGTTCAACTAGATTTTCTATTATGGTACTGGATCGATCGGGATCGACCTTCGAACAGGGGCTCTTGGACTGTTCTAATCTCTGTTCTTGGGACGATTTTCCATCGACTTTGGGTCGATTTTACGAACGACTGAGGGAAGCCACTTACAAACTATTTGAACGAGATAAAAGGGGGTTGGGTTAGGTACGCACCATAGAAAACGATTCTGGAAACGATCGAACGATCGTGGAGAACTAGTGCCGCGAAGTCGGCCTTCTCCTCGTAGTTTGCTGTTCTTGCTGTCGGCACCAGGCCACGCGCTCAGTCGACTCGACGGCGTTCCGGTCGGCCGATGGCCACCCTTGGCGGCGGGAAAAGGTCGCCAGGGCATGGGCGTGGGTATAGCTAGGGTTTTGCTGTTGTTCTCTCGATATCGGCCACGATATATATTAATATATATCTCTCGGTTGGCCGAGAGTTATGGGATGAGATTAAGGGGGTGCTCGGGCCTGTGAGCTCGGGCTGAGCTTATGGGGAGCTCGGGTTCGGCCCCTTTGGCTTTTAGCTGGGCTATGCTGGTGTGGATTGGGCCTGCTATTCTTTTTTTATGAATTATATAACTATATGCATAAATATATTTTCATATAATCCAATATATATACATATTAGCACATAACCCTATATATGTTATTCTAATTCAATAATCTAAAATATTGCATAGGAATTTCTCAAATAGATTTATGAGTAATATTTATTAGCTCACGATAATTCCTACGATAAAATCCTATAATAAAGAAATAGTAATAAGCCCAAAATTTATTATACAAAATCTTAAATAGAAACTATTTCCAATAAATTAGGAGAAGTTTTTCCATAATAATAATTCATCTAATATCAATAACCTTTATATAATAAATAACAATTATTTATAAAAATGAATAATAAATCATTAAAACGAATTACCAATACATATATACATTTATGTATATATATATATAAATACACATTCACCCATATATTTAGTTAGAATTTATATATACCTACACATATTCCTCTTCATATTTATTTATATGCATATTCATAAATGCTCTTATATATATTTTCCTATATATATTTATATATCAATATATATATATATATATATATATATATATATATATATATATATATATATATATATATATATATATATATATATATATATATATATATATATATACATACACGTACACGTACACATATATAAATATACAAACCATATTTACAAAATAATATAAATACTGATTAGCTAACATTTAGACAATAATTGCCAATATCCTAAAAATACATACAAAGATATTTGCATATATACAATAAAAGTATTTATAATCTATTTCTTTTGTTTTATATAATATATACATAACTATTCACACGTATATTTATACATGTATGGTAAATACCCATATACCATACAATATGCATATATTACATTTATATAAAACGAGTCTATCAAATAAGCTACTAATACACATGTATATATATATATATATATATATATATATATATATATATATATATATATATATATATATATATATATATATATATATATATATATATATATATATATATACACACACATTAATTAAATATAAATAATATTTATGAAGTTTATATAAAAAAGATATACTAATATACACGTACTGCCTAGTATTTGTGTACCCTAAATATGCACCTATATATTCACCAGTATTCATGTAGCCTAGCAATCAACACAAATCTCAAAAAGACAATTCCTAAGACCTGCCATCATACACTCAGAAATCAAATATCAATATACACACCTTATCTAATAATCACCGTTTAAATAAAATAAATAATAAAATATTTCAAATTTTTGGGAAGCGGAGCTACAATACATGTGTATATGGATACCCCATCCCTATGGTGACAGTATTCCTGTGTGATATGGTTAAGGTGAGTTTTAACTCTTACTAAATCCAAGTATAATATACAGGGATGATTCCAATCACAAACTCTTAAGTACTTACTATATGAGAGGTCGTGAAGGCCGTGACTATAGGACATGGTGATCCTAGACAACTCTCATGAATGTGTAAAAGTGCACATGGCCAACCAAATGTGCCACCCGATAGACCCAAGTACCTCTAGTTTACTACGTGTGCTATTTTCTGAATCTGGTTTAAGAAGATTGATTCAAGGCGTAGTCCATCAAGCGCTTCTTCAGACAAATACAATAGTTACTACGTGAGATTCAAGGCTATAGTCCATCTCATTTGTGCATAGTATATAACTGCCCAGAAATTCTTTTATTCTTTTTTTTATTTTATTTTCGTCTATTACTTTGGAACTTGACCTTTTAGGGGGATTGTTTGCTGTGTGTGCACTTATGTACACACACAATTTGCAAAAGCTCATGTTTCATTCAATAGTCCCACATCAGTTAGGATTTTCCACTAGGTGTGCATATATTGCGTTGCTTCCTATTGCTTTATTGAAGTCTTGTGTGGGTAGCACTATGGGCCACACGTGTGCGCCGTCGTCGCCGTCCGGCCCGGCTCGGCTCGACTCAGTTCGGTTCGGTTCGGCACGTGTAACCCCTCTTCCCGTTTTTAATTTTATTCATTTATTTTATTATCGTGTTTAAGGGATATTTTGATAAATTCTTTATATCAAAAACGAGTTTTTAAATTAAATAGTTTGAGAAGTGCTAATTTATTTTGTTAAAAGATATTGTAGGAACTATGAAAGACGATTGTTAGTATTTCGAATTTTATTGAAGTTGGATTCCAAAAGGGATGTGAAATCATATGTAATTTTGAAACCAATAAAGATTTTATCAAAGTATTAAGTTTTGGATTTATAAATAAATATATTTTAAAATCAATTTGATAATATCATTACTAGGATGAGGAGTTATTTAAAATTTTGTAGTAATTAATTATGTGATTTAGATATCAATGTATACGATTTAAATTGTTCGATAAATATCGAAATCATATCTAAATATGTTTATAATAATCAATTATTTTACTTAGTTAAATGCATAAGATTTAAGATTGTTTTCTCTTATCTTGAATCTATATATTTGAGCTTTTAGATGATTATTTAAATTAGTATATTTATCTACTAATAAATGTCGATAAGATTGAATTAAACTTGATATTGTTTCAAATTTATCTATTAGTGGATTTTGATTAAATAAGGTTGTTTTAAAACGTTTAGTTGATTTTAAATAAAGGGAGAGACTTATCTATTAGGACTTGTAGTTCTTATCCAAGTAGAAGAGTAAACCCCCCATATAAGGAGAAACTCTCTTCTACCATCTCCTAAAACACCAACAACACATCAACCCCATCAAATCTGTGTACCGTGTCTGTGTCCACTCTTTCCTTCCATTATTTTATTACATATACATGGCCCTTCCCCAACACGACCATCGACAAACACCAGACCTCTGCACGAGCATCATCCCCCACGGCCACTGCCATACCAGCAGCCCTGCCCGGCCATACACACTTCCTGTATCCATCACCCCGACTTCACCGCAACCAATAGAAATTCACCCTCGACATCAACCCCGCCACCAACAGAACCGCGCCTCCATACTCCAACAGAGAGCCGACGACATTGGTGACCGACCGTCTCCCAATCGACGTCGTCATCACCACTACCATGATAAGGCATCTCCACCCTGCCTCCGCCTATATGACACCACCAACCCATCATCACCACCGCCTCCCCTATCCGGCAAAAAACCATGCACACAGCTATTACCGGCCATAAACCATGGACGATCCGCCCACCAGCAACCCAGAGACAGCAACCACATTTTTCCCATCACCATCGTCATCCCCAACACTCACAAACCTAATACACACAACAAATCCAAAAAAAATTGCTACCCTTTCCGTGCTCCTTTGTACGACCATGCCGATGCCGAGCGCCTGTCCCGTAAACACACCGCCGCTCGATCCCGCCTTCTATGAGTGCCACCTCGCTGATCTCCTCCGTATCCCGTCCCCGGCACGAACACTATGCTACCATGGCCGCCTCAATGTCAGCGCCACCGTCGACTTCTCGTGTTCGTCGCTCGGCTTCCGCTACCGGGTCCGTTCGATGTCGTGGATGGCCAGCTTTGAACCACCACCATCAGACAAGACATCGTCGTCTCCAGCCCACGACCAAAGCTTCTTAGCCATCTGCCGCCTCTTCAGTCCATCGGTCGCACATGTGTTTGCCGTGACCACCGGGTCCATACGCCGGCAGTGCCGAGTCCACCATCTCGGACTCGGGCATGGCCACCACAGATTTGCAATAGATCGAGCTTTGTGTCTCCTCCCGGCGATGGGCCACAGTGGTGCTCTTTCCTCGGCTGGCCCGTTTCCTCCACCGCGAGCCAGCGTCGAGCACAAATCGACTAGTGGCTAGCCCGACGCCAGTACATCGTGACCGTAGCCTGTGCGCTCCCTAGACCATCAATATCAGAGTTTCCCGCCACCACGAGCAGTCGTCCTCGACTCCAGATACACCCCTCTCCCGGTGAGAGCACCTCTGACAACTCCTTCTCTTCCTTTCTTTTGTTCTTCAATCTCTCTCTGTCTAGTTACTTTAGGTTTTATTACTATTCCCCTCTCGTGGAACGAGGAGGAGTAGACAGGACAACAGTCCACTGCTTAAGTTTTGTTTTACTTTTACTTTTATTTTTATTAGTTTGTAGTAGAGTATTTAGTATTGTATATACATTCATGTTATTATGTATATATGTGTAATAGTATATAGACAAGTATAATAAGTAGTATAATACTCTTAGGATTATTTAGGTATACTGTTTTATTAATTATACATATTAAATATTTTCTAAAAATTATATTTGTGGAAATATAGCTTTGGGCTTGGCCCTACAACTATAGTTTCAAATTAGATTTAAAAATCCTAGATATATGTACTTATAGTATTTTATCTGTTTTTAAAATATAGTTTTGATCAAAAATTATATATTTGACAAATTATGTTTTAACCCTAAAACAATTTCCTAGAATCTTTATTATTTATCTAAATATTTTGGCTAATAAAAATATATAGTTTTCAAATCATATAGTAAATTTCCAAAAATAGTATTTACATAAATTCTTTCGATCATAAATCCTTGACCGTGACTAATCGTATTCCTATCTTCTTGTAAATTTGGACTTCTTTATATCATCTCTAGCTAATCTTTCTATTCTGGACTTAATGACATGGTCTGTCCCACCATTCGAGATTATCTTGCGTGCTTTTGACCTCTGTGACTATTCTGTGCCAACAAGATCATATTGCGCGCAAGACGACCACAGCTTAATTCAAGACTATTCTGGACCCAACGGGAGTATCAGCTTCACCAGCAAAGGACCTTAGGCGAGTACAGTTTATTGTCTATTTTCAATATTGACTTTTACTATATTTCATTGATTAGCCATTGGTTATGTGGTTTGCCATTTTGTATTCTATTATAAATTATGGAGTCAGAAATGAGAAGTACCAAGGATGTGTGATCCGACCATAGACATTGTTTATTTTCATACAAGTAGACCTCGTAGACATTGTTTATTTTTTATGCAAGTAGACCTCGTAGACCTCGCGGTGTAGTGTCGCAGGCTGATCACATATCAAAGGTACTTTTAACAGTTGGGAAGGTATTTTGTTTATTTATTGCTATTGATTTTTTTGTCTTTTTCTCACATCTTTTTTGTTTATTTTTAAAACATATAATTGATGTCTAACCTCTGTTTTATAGTCATTTTCATATATTGGAACTGCATTCAGTAAATTGTACTCGTTCCATCATGACTAGGTAACCCAACATTTTTCAGGTTAGCTGCGACTACGCTTAGCATTGAAAAGACGGGTGTACTTGCAGGCCAAACCTAGAGACTAGTTAAATAGTTTAGTATTCAGGTAGTTGTTTTTTTATAATTTTGTGAGACATTGTACCTTGTATTCAAATATAAATCTTTCAATATTGTAATTTAATTTAGTTATTGTGAATGAGCAATATTTGTTAGTTTTAGCATTGTGGCTTGACAACGTTCTACCGTTGACACTGCGACGTAGGCTGGCTTGGACACGCGCTCGCATTCGATTAAAAAAAAGGTGCGGGTCGTGATAAGTTGTTTTGGTGGCCCATGCAGGTCAGTCTTCGTAAATTTTGCGAACTCTTGATAGTACTTAAGTTAGTCGTACTATTGCGAGCCTGCGACTAGGAAATGCTTATTCACAACTAGGAGTAAGTCAATTTTAGGAGAATGGTTAGGACTAGGAGTCCTTAGTTTAATTTGACAGTTGGGTAGTTAAGGTTGCTACATAGACCACATTGAATTCTAAATCCTATTAGGGTGTGTTTGATTGCAAGGTGGAAAATACGTGGAAAAGAAATTAATTCCATGGAATTATTATCCTAGGAAAAAAATTCCATAGGATTTTAAAATTTTCCATGGAAAACTTAATTTGGTTGTTTGATTGTCATTATTTTCCACGGAAAATAGTAATTTTCCATGGAAAATGATATTTTTCTATGGGTTAGACAAGTTTCATTTTCCACCATTTTAGAAGAAAATATGGAAAATGATAGTTTTTTTGGAAAATAATTCCATGGAAAATATAAGCTATCAAACACTACAATTGGTGGAAAATTTGTGGTGGAAATATTTTCCATAGAAAAAATGCCCAATCAAACACAGCCTTAGATGATTTTCATAGAAGGATGCACTATTGTATTCTGCTTCGATAATATTTCTAAAGTGGGTAGGTTCGTAACCCCTCTTTCCGAAAGTTTGGAAATTATCCTTTTATTTATTTGTTTGAATTAAAATGTAATTTTTAGAATTTTATAAATTTTTATTATAGAAGGCCTTAGTCACTGTTAAGTTTTGGAGTGCAAGATAACCAAGAATTTTGGCATTGAGAGTGTGGACGTGTGCTTTGACTAGTGTTCTAGCCATGATAGAGAAGGCCGAGCCATAGGTGTGTACTAACTAGGAAAACCAGGCCAAATCGTGGCATAACCCTAGAAATAATTTATTATTAGGATTATGGTCTTTTAGAAGACCTAGTTGTTCCAAACTAGTCCAAACCCAATCCAAGTCCTGATGGTCATGTAGTGCGACTAACGTCGTCCATGTAGACGTATAGATGTGTATATATATTAGTAGTCCATTTTTAGTATTGTGAATTATTTCTATAAATTATATATTGAATATAATATATGTATTATTGTTATTTAAATTTATAATTTACTTAGAAATAGGATAACCTTCTCCTAGAATGATAATTTGGGATTTTTGGGGATTTACTTAGGCTATACATATATACTTGTGTATGAGTATATTCATGATAGGTAGACATAGTGCTTATTACATATTTTTCCTCGATCTTGAATATTAGAGAAATATAAATTTAAGTTTATATTTCTTTTACCTTCGGTCATTTTCTCCTTAATCATAATCATTTGTACAACTTTATCTTATGCCTTTTCTAAAACATCGCAATATCATAAGTTTCTATCACTTATATCTTTTCCTTGGACCTAAGGAATTATTTTTAAAATAACTTTTCACTCAATTGTCTATTAATCTCGAGTTAAGTTTTTGGATTCAAAAGTTTTCTCTCAATCATTGAATATTGAATATCCGTGAAATAAGGATTATAAGATTTTTACTTATTTTGACTTCGATCATTATCCTTCCTAATCAATTATTTTCCTTTTCAAGAAGCTGACCTTATACTTGAAGAACAGGTACTTACACTTTTCTATCTCTATCAACTTGTATGGTATTTTAAACTCCTTTGATATTCTTGGGGATGTAGTTGGAATAATTTTGATGACTTGCGAAGACTAGACAGCAGCACACTGTCGTCACTTTTTTAAATTAACGAGACTGCGAGTTCACTGCAGCCAGCAGTGCACTGGCGTGGCATGTCACGCCCCAGAACCAGAATACTGGAAAGTAGGGGCGAAACAAAGCCAGCTACGTATATCAAAGTACGCCAGTACCCCAATGTACGATCAAAGCTGTCTAGAAGAAAAGTGGGAAGACTCTAGCATGCCACTGATGACTCCTATGGTCGAACAAATCCTATCTCAATCCAATAACAACAAGTATCAAGAGTATATCAAATATGAAAGTAAAGAGGCGTCCCAAAATACTATATCATACATGATCATGAAGCTAGTGAATACAAAATGCTACACTAGAAAAGTACCAATATACATGATCACTATATCAGTCTAGATCTAATATAATACATCATGTTAACAAAAGTCTGAGAAAGTCTCAAAATAATAGGGCTAACACATGCCTTAGCTAACACCACCAAAATGAAATGAAACACGAGCTTTACAAAAAGAGAACCCACTCGCGAGGAGAAACAACCGCAGATCTAAACCGACGATGGGTCATCCAGAGAAAGGTAGGGAGAATCCTCGGGCTCCAGCGGTAAATCTGGCAAAACAAAACCAGTGGGGTAAGGCCCCAAATAGCAAGTACCACAAGGAAGCTTGAGGTACACGACAAAACCCAACAACAACACAATAACATAATAACATAAGTAAATAAATGCGGGTCGAGACTAGTGCGGTACCAATGCACGTATCTCAAGAATATAAATGACTGAATAGAAATACTGAACAATATAGCTATGGAACAGAATAATCCGATGAGCAACAAAGGGTTTTGGAACTACTAGGAATCGAAGCTACAACCCTTAAACCAAACAAGGACCGGGGTTACATATCTTTTCCCTAGCAGAACTTAGCCTCTAGCCACTCATCGACACAAGAGCATATAAGGTAACACAAAATCAAAAGTGCACGGCCAATCATTGCCTACGGCTTTTTATCATTAACTAGCTAGGGTTATCACAATCCTAATTACTAGTATGCAAGTTGAGGATTTTCGCAACTATCTGACTGTAGATACGCGGATGTCCAGGGGTACGAGTAGTACATCTATTGCCCAACAAGACTGCTGGCAGATGAAACGTGTCTTGACTTATAATATGAACAACCATATTATATACTTGTAAAAGAAAATATATAACTGACTATGCCGCAACCCGGTACGACATGTGACTCGATCGTGTATCAATACGCGCAAACTTGGTAGGTCATGGAACCCTTGCCTAGTAGGGTTGAGTCATGCCTCATGGGGCCCTTGGAGCTCGGGGTTGGTAGTGCAAATTTCCTCCTACAATAATCTACTTAAATTTACTAGTCGTTTACCTTATCATATTCATGTCAAATTCTCAAGTCGTGGACACGCAGGAATTTTCTAAGATGGCGTGTGCCATGTACGAGTAAATCGTAAGTTATCACTTACGAATATTTTCGTACTAACATCACGTGATACACGAAACAATACTCACACTCGATTGTCCAGTGCCAAGATGCAATAGATTAACATTTAATAAGCTATATCCACGATGTCAAGAAAGAACATGTACTCATATCTCGGGTCTAAAAATCAATAAGAAAATCAAGTCATGAGTGCGCTACTACGAGCCACTAAATCGAGCTGGACATATACCGTAATCTGGAGTGCACCATGACAGGCCACTATCTATAATCTGGATATAGAACAATAAATGAACATAAGCATGTGCCATGTATATAGGGTGTACAATCATGTTCTAACTATCCAAGGTTATCTAATCATGTTAAGAGTCTATTACAATCAAGAAAATATCAAAAACGGACAAAAAGGGGCAAAAACAGACAAAAACAGTCTAAAACGGCATAAAACGGCATACCGACGGTATACTGCGGTATACCGACGGTATGCTGTATACCGGTCTAAATACAGAAAGTTTTTGGTGCAAAAATTGACATACCATCGGTATACGCCGACATACCGTCGGTATACCGTTTTTTCAAACATCAACAAAATTCAGATTTTTGCCATAACTTGTTTCGGCCATAAAAACTTTATTTTAAATCAAAATTTGGATTTTCAAAAGTCAAAATTGCATACAATTGAATTTCCAAGAACATGGAAGTATTAGTTTTCACAAATTAAAACTTTTGATAGATCAATACCTCAAAATACTCGAAAATCATATATAGAAACTCAAATCTACGCAATATTGTCGATCAAAACCAAAAGTGCTATATATTAAACATGTTAACAATTTAGAGGAGCATATTATAGAATAATAAAAACTTAATTTCTATGGAAAACAAAATTATAGCATGGTCATGTCACTTTTGAGCAAGATGTACTTGCCTAGGTTTTAGCAACCAAGCCTAATCTTCCACTCCACCACCAAGAGGGGTTCCGAAACCACACTCTAGGCCTCAAGTCCAAGCCTTCCTAAGCTTGAGGAAGAGGAAAGAGAGTGAAGAGGAAAGAGAGTGAAGAGAAAATAGAGAAGGAAAGAAAAAAGAGGAGAGAGAAACTCATAGGATATATATTGAAGGGTTAATTAATCATGACCGTTGGATCGTGATCCATGTCAAAATCTAGATCAATCCTAGCCATTGAAAGAAAACCATTTGTCCATTGGATAATAGAATGCATCTACACTATTCACGAAAATATCTAAACACTATTCATCAAAATATCCAAAATACTATTCATGAAAATATCGGAAACACTATTCACGAAAATATCTAAAATCGAAACCATCTGAAATGTGGAAATCTGCCCCGGGCGGTATGTCGGCCAAGGAGAAAATCTATAATTTGGGAAAATTTTAAGGCGTTCCAATAACCAAGAAAATACGAAATATAATACAAAATACGTATTCGTATATAAATACCGATACTGTGAGACAAGTCTCACCCATGACCCCTAAGTTGAAATAATTTCAAGTAAGCGTGGGTGATCGAACATTATTAAAATTATGTCTTGGTCGTCTTATTTCATCCTTGAGTTGTTATGTCAAGATTAGATGGAGTTGATAGGGTATTCGTTATCGCAACATAGCTTGAGTTGTGAAACAAGGGTTTAATGCAGCTAGCTGTACACTGGCGAGGCATAAATTCTCGATAAAATGACCTCGATTATGTTTACGAGCTTCGAATACCATAGAGACTACGTCTTATTGGCATATAACTATTAAGTTTTCAAATTGATTTGTGCTTATTCCTAGTCACAATCTTCTCAATAGACCGGTAATTCTCCCTTCCTTTCTTATCATTCTATTTTTTTAGATTGTCATCTTTTAATATAATTTTGATTGGACTCCTAAACTTATCTAGATTTTGATTCTAAACTCGTGCCTAATTAATTGGGGATAAATATTTTAAACGTATCGAAATGATTTTGGATTTGATCACCCTTGAACAATTTCAATCATGACTAGACTCCTTTTATTATATTTCGATCGAGTTAATTTGTATCTTTTTCTAGGTTTGATTCTATAATCATGCCTAAACAGTTTTCCTTAACTAATTAATCGTTTCTAAACAAATTTGATCACGACTAAGCTCTCTTAACTATAATCATAATTCTGCATATATTTTAAATCAATTATTGCTCATGTTATATTTTGTATTCCATTTTGATCATGACTATTTTGACCTTGATCATGCTCATGTCAACTTTCTGATTTTATCATGCATAGATGATTTGCATGATTAACCTTGATCGTGACTGTATCTTAAGTTATATCTATGGGACTATAGCCTTGTTTAGATTGCATCTAGAACCTTGATCATTCTTTAGAAATTCAGTCGTAACTAGACCATTTGACCGAATATTGATCGTGCCAAATCATACTCTCCTTTTGTCTATTATCTTTATCATTTTGATCATATCCATTATTACGCGTGATTAATTTGATCATGAATCATATCACTCCCTTGGTTATACCATTCATCGTTTTATTCATATCAATTAAAAATTTGATTTCTTGATTATTCTTCATAGTCGTGCCTAATCGTTTCCAAAAAAAATTACTAGGGTGAATCATTCTAAGGTGGATAGGTCGTAAGCCCACTCTCCGTTTTTTATTTTCCATTTAGTTTTAATTATTTTTTCAAATCGGGAAATAAATTTTATTATGTTTCTATTTTAGATTTTTAATATATATATATATATATATATATATATATGTATATATATATATATATATATATATATATATATATATATATATATATATATATATATATATATATATATATTCTAATCCTATTATAGATGTTTTTTAAAATGAAATGAGTTTTGCCAATATTTTCTTTTAGAATATTTTTTTTTAAATGGCAGAGATCGACTTTTAATATTTTTTATGATTTTAATTTATAAACATATTTGGAGGATATTAAATATTATGTTGTATTAGTATCGTGACAGATTACTAGATGAAGTCCTACTAAATTTTGTTTAGAGCTATGTAAATATTTTTTTTTGAAGTTAATTGATAACTCATAGTATCCAATTGAGGTTATTTATCAAATGTTTTTGTTTTTGATTAAAAGTATTTTTAAACGTTAGAAATAAGACCTACAATTATCTTTTTATTATTATGAATTATTCTTGATTTAGTAGGATTAATACTTATTTTAAATCTTTGAAAGATTTGAGCAACCAAATCTATCCTGATAGTCCTTAAATTCGAGGACGACTTTATTTCTAAGGTGGGTAGATTTGTAACCCCGCCTCCCGTTTTTATTTTTATTCATTTATTTTATTATCATGTTTAAGGGATATTTTGATAAATTCTTTATATCAAAAACGAGTTTTTAAATTAAATAGTTTGAGAAGTGCTAATTTATTTTGTTAAAAGGATATTGTAGGAACTATGAAAGACGATGGTTAGTATTTCGGATTTTATTGAAGTTGGTTTCCAAAAGGGATTTGAAATCATAAGTAATTTTGAAATCAATAAAGTTTTTATCAAAGTATTAAGTTTTGGATTTATAAATAAATATATTTTAAAATCAATTTGATAATATTATTACTAGGATGAGGAGTTATTTAAAATTGTGTAGTAATTAATTATGTGATTTAGATATCAATGTATACGATTTAAATTGTTCGATAAATATCAAAATCATATCTAAATATTTTTATAATAATCAATTATTTTACTTAGTTAAATGCATACGATTTAAGATTGTTTTCTCTTATTTTGAATCTATATAATTTGAGCTTTTAGATGATTATTTAAATTAGTATATTTATCTACTAATAGATGTCGATAAGATTGAATTAAACTTGATATTGATTCAAATTTATCTATTAGTGGATTTTGATTAAATAAGGTTGTTTTAAAACGTTTAGTTGATTTCAAATAAAGGGAGAGACTTATCTATTAGGACTTGTAGTTCTTATCCAACTAAAAGAGTAAACCCCCCATATAAGGAGAAACTCTCTTCTACCATCTCCTAAAACACCAACAACACATCAATCCCATCAAATCTGTGTACTGTGTCTGTGTCCACTCTTTCCTTCCATTATTCCATTACATATACATTGCCCTTCCCCAACACGACGATCGACAAACACCAGACCTCTGCGCGAGCATCATCCCCCACGACCACTGCCACACCAGCAGCCCTGCCCGGCCATACACACTCCCTGCATCCATCACCCCAACTTTACCGCAACCAACATAAATTCACCCTCGACATCAACCCCGCCACCAACAGAACCGCGCCTCCATACTCCATCGGATAGCCAACGATATTGGTGACCGACCGTCTCCCAATCGACGTCGTTATCGCCACTGTCATGATAAGGAATCTCCGTCCTGCCTCCGCCTACATGACACCACCAACCCATCATCACCACCACCTCCCCGGTCCGGCAGAAAACCAAGCACATAGCTATTACCGGTCACAACCCATGGACGATCCGCCCACCAGCAACCCAGAGACAGCAACCACATTTTTTCCATCACCATCGTCATCCCCAACACTCACAAACCTAATACACACAACAAATCCAAAAAGAAAAATTGCTACCCTTTTCGCGCTCCTTTGCACGACCATGCCGAGCGCCCGTCCCTCGAACCCACCGCCCCTCGATCCCGCCTTCCGCGTGTGCCGCCTCGCCGATCTCCTCTGCGTCCCGTCCCCGACATGAACACCTTGCCGCCATGGTCGCCTCCATGTCAGCGCCACCGTCGACTCCTCGTGTCCGTCGCTCGGCTGCCGCCACCGGGTCCGCTCGATGCCGTGGATGGCCAGCTTTGAACCGCTACCATCAGACAAGACATCGTTATCTCCATCCCACGACCAAAGCTTCTTAGCTGTCTGCCGCCTCTTCAGTCCATCGGCCGTGCCTGTGTTCGTCGTGACCACCTGGTCCACAGGTCGGCCGTACCGAGTCCACCATCTCGGACTCGGGTATGGCCACCACAGATTTGCAACCAGATCGAGCTCCGTATCTCCTCCCGGCGATGAGCCATAGTGGTGCTCTTCCCTCGGCTGGCCCGGCGATGGGCCGTAGATTTGCAATAGACACAATAAGATCAAATATCCGGGTACATCGACCCCTTCGGTGGAGCAACCCTCAACACCGGTACCATACAATATATAACATTCGGGTACACCGACCCTTCGGTAGAGCAACTCTCAACACCGGAACCACGCAATGTTCTATATAAAGTGTAGTTAAAAATAGACTTTCTTACCTTAGCAAGCAATTAAGCGAGTAAGCAAATATTCTTGGGGTTTTTACTAAATACTATCCAAATTTCAAACAAAACTTATTAGTAGCATAACGATATCAAAATCTTACTTCCAATATGATACGCAAAAATAATTTTGTAAACCTTGCAACCTTGGCTTGACAAGGTAAATCTAAATGTCCAATTCTACACATGTCTACTATGTACCATAATTTAACTTCTTGAAGTTGCAAAAGGAGATTTAATATTAAAAATTTATAGATATAGGGTTATGCTAACGTATAGGTGCCTATAAATGTCACGACCCGCACCCACTGTGAGGGTACGAGAACGTAACAACGCCCAGCCTACGCCGCAGTGTCGGCGGTAGAACGCTGTCCTAGGTCAATCATCTAACAATAAAAAGGTACCTGTACAGTATATACACTACGAATGGAGGTGACATAACAGAACAATCTCAATCACATCTAAAACAGATATAGAATAGTAAAGGTAGATAGAGAGATCAGAAGCACAATGTAATACTATTAAGAGAGAGAAAATCTAAGTGTATAAGATGACAACTCAAGAACATCCAGCTCAAAACAAGTCTCTAAATATAAACTACATCTCAGAACAACAACTGAAATTCAAATAACAATGCTGAAAGAAAAGCTAAAGCCTAGCTATCTAGCCTAAACTCTGGGAGTAGCATCCTGTGCTGCAGCTGGGTCCTCCAGAGGAACCAGGTCGCAGGTGTCGTCTAATCCTGCTCCGTAATAGGTGGTACATAGGGCCTCCTCCTCATCCTCTGTAATATTTTCAACAGGTCCAGTCAGGACAGGAGCGAGTACAGTACATCTCAACAGTTCATAGCAGGTTAGAAAATATAATCATGCAGTAAAGTAAGATATAGATACTGAAGAAATACAGTATGTAAACAGAGAGAGAAACTGTAATGGAAATATCTACTATAAGTAGAGAGCTAATAGTAACTAGTGAGTCAGAGTAAAATATAAACATGTGAATGGCATAGGAGGTTCATGACTACAGCTAAGAGAGTGGTTCATGACTACAGCTACTTGGATAATATTCACATGTCTATTTCTACTCCCCCAACCCCAATCAATACACAAGGATCCGTTCAAGTTATGTTAAGGTTCGTGAAACTTCACATGGCTCATAAAATGAGTGGTACGTAAAGGTGATTCATGGGGACTCTGTGAACATGAGAGTACATGTGTCACAGGCGGTTCGTGAATCAGAGGAAGCATAGAGATACGTGATGGTTCATGAAACGCATAAAATATGCTGTATCCGATGCTTCCGAGGGGGATAACATCTCATGAAAAGATCCATATAGTACCAATCCGTGTGACCAACGTGACAGTATCAAGTAAAGTAATTTAAAGCAGGAAAATAATTCTAAGCAGGATATGAAATGATCAGAGAATGTACTCGCCTGGTATCCTGAACGTCCGAAAAGAATATACTGTCCGAGGAGTGGTGTCTGTCTCCTATAGAACAGTACAAGTCACAACAAGTCTAAAATAAGGAAATAGACTGCTACAATGCATCTACATGAAGTTTGGGGTCAATCTAGGCTAAAGTCAACCTTTGGTCAACTCCAGTCAACCCTAACAGTCAAACTAGGTCAATTCTAGTCTAATTAAGTCAAACTAGGTCAACTAAATCATTCCAAGTCTAAACCTAGTCTAACAAGTCATTCTAGGTCTACCCAAGCCTAGGCTAGCACTCTACATCAATCCCAAGGCTATACAAGCCAAACACAAGCCACACATCATAGGCACATTCACATTTAACTATAATCATGAATTTCATATATATGTATATATATATATAGGATTACATATATTTACACAACATTATATATATTTAGAGAGGGAAAAAGCTATCAATATGAAAAGGGCTATGTGGTTAGTGTGTGTCATGAGTGAGGAAAAGTGTGTGAGTGTGTTACAAATGTGGCATGTGTAAGTTGGTAGATATAGGCTTAAACATATATACATATATGTTATATATATTGCATACAACCTATACCTCAACCTACAAATTGGAATAATCGGAATATAGAGAGAGAGTGTGTAAATGTGTGTAATGGGAAATATGTGAATTTGTGTACGTGTTCAAGAAATATGTGGACTTGTGTGTGTGTGTCAAGTGTGTGTGTACTGATTTTAACTCATGTGTGTGTGTGTATGTGATTTAAACTCATGTGTATGTGATTTGTGTGTGTGAGTGAATTGAAACTCAAAACTCAGGTTTCCTATAAATCTACACATTCAATCTCAGATTTCTATATATTAAAACAAACTTAGTTTTTTAGGTTCAAATAACAGTGATCTCTAGTTCAGATATTTAGAAACTATTAAAGACAGTCCACACTAGGTCAACTCCCTAATCAGGTTTAAAGATACAGAATTCAGGTTTTCATTTGAATACTCAACAGTTCCTACACATATCAGTTTACATGTATCAACATAATAACCAAATACAGTTTTCAGTTTTGGGATCATGTGACAGAAATGTGTGATGAAGAGTGAGAGTGAGTGTGAGAGGTGAGTGAAATAGTGTGTCAGTGAAGACATGAGGGTTGTGTGAACTAAAAACAGTGTACAATGCAAGAAATCAGTTCATAAATTCAGTTCATATATATAACTTTTAGAAATTAATTGAAAGGAAAGGAAATCACTGCATTCTAATTCCCAATTAATAGAAATCTGAACCCATGACAGTCCTTACCTTCCCAACCCTATTTTGATTCCAATATACCACCAAATTAACCCAAATTCGACACACAACTAGATTACCTATAGGAGAACCCTAATTGGGATTTAAACCAACATTTAACAGCATTCAATAGGTTTAAATAGATGGCAAAGTTCACTTTTTAAAAATCTGGAAATGCAGGAATTAATACCATGTTTCAGAATTTTGGGTAAATGGTAAATACCTATTGAAAACACATTAAAATACAAATTAACAGGTTGGTAATTAAAATATACAGTGTATGTGTCATACAAGGTGTTTGTGTCCAAACAAAAGGACACAATCGTGTCCAATCGAATTAAAACCTAAATCATGAAAACTGGACACACACACTGGGACAGCCTCGTGCGGGTGTGCACGCGTATCGTGCACCCGACACAGGCCAACCCAGGCCTCGTGCTTGTGTCAGTGGGTGCACCTAGGGTAGGTCTAGGTGTGTGTCAACCTGTATCGTGTCAGTGTGTGTCGTGTCCAGCTATTCGAAGCCGTATCAGTGACTAGACACACACTGTGCACAGTGAATTGCATTTCCAGTGCACAGTCGATTACTCCCCAACCCGACCATAAAATCTAACGAAAATTTGTGAGCGTGATGTCAGAAGGTGCCCCTAAGTCCCCACAAAAATTCATGTCCAAAGATCAAGTGTGGTGTCCTGTGGAACCCCCGAGTAGCAGGGGATCCGCCAGGCCGCGCGCGCGCGTGCGCCAAGCGTATGCACACGTGTCCAAACGACACGACACGTGCACAAAACCAACTCAGTAAATTAAAATCGTGTAAGCGACCTCAAAACACAAATTTCCATTCAAAAATTATTCGAAAATAACACAAACAAATCCACAGTGGCATTTCATCAAACACAAGGAATTAGGTGCTGATACGTGTCCAGCTTGGACACGAAAGGACACGAAAACCTAGGGTTTCCTATTCCTATAGTTAGGTTAGGTCTAGGGCTCCCTATACATGCAATTAAATCGGATTTCTATGGTGAAAGTAGAGAGTTACCTCTATATATCATAAATCCTCAAAAAGCTCTAAGAGTGGTATTCTTCACAATGGTGAAACTCCTCCAAATCTTTCCAAACCTGAGAATATTAATTACCAACAGGAAGTAGGAAGAATTTAAAACCCAATGCAACTTGTTTGGATTAAAAAGGAGAAAAAATGGATTTATTAGAGATTTTTGAACATGGAGACTCACCTCTTTCTTCACTTGAAAGAAATTCCTAAAGAAGAGGCTAGCCCTAGATTTTAGGAGGGATTATATAGTGGGGGAATCCCTAGGTTGGCTGGACAAAATGTTTGGGTTAGGGTTTGGGCACTTGACTAATGGGCTTTGGGCCTATTTGGCTAACTATTGATTTATTGGTTAAACACAAGTCATTGCTTATGACTTAAAACTCTACTTAAGTCAAATAACCATACTTTTAGTCAACTATAGTCTAACTAGGGTACCGGTGGCATGACCTAATCAAGACCAAACTCAACTAGGGTTAGCTCCTAGGTTAGTCTATCATGGTCATTGCTAGTCAAAGTCAACCTAGTCAACCCTCATCCAAACAATTCCAAAATAAATTCTAAAAATTCCCATAAATCATAATAAATTCAAATAAATCCTAAAATGACCAAAATACCCTCTAGGCTATGATGTACTAGTCAAATATTCTAATTACATGGCTAGGCTCTAAGGTTACACTAGTCAACACCAAATCATAAGCCATAACTTAAAATAGTTTTAAATGATTAAAAATCACCAAAAATCATATTATCATTTAAATATCATAATTAAATAAATTAAAATACAAAATTTCAAAATTACCCTTATTTTAGAAACTGGGTGTTACAAGTCTACCATCCTTAAAAAAAATTTCGTCCTCGAAATTAAAATGGTAGTAGTCTCCTAGGTCAAACACCCCACAATCAAAGTCTCAAACATACCGTCAGATAATCATATGCGTCTGTCCAAAATCATGATACTCAGAATCTTCGTCGTGCTAGTGAGCAAGGCTACGATAATCACAGAGTCCTCGACTAAGGCACATACCTCTAGAATTATGGTATTTAAAATTTTCGCATTGCCGCATGCTTGGCAGCGAAAACCTTAAATTTCCACACCCAAGAAATACATCCTAAATCTGACTATATGTCCTCACTATGCCAGCTAAACACGACTGTCGAAGATTCTAGATTCCATAACTGGGTGACCTAGCCCATATGATTCATCTCAGAAGAAAACCAAATCGAAAAGAAATGCCAGATCAAAACTTATCAACAGATAAGGAAGCAGATAAGAACAGATGGAATTGAATTTCAAGATAGATATAATGAGGCAAGGTGGAAATGGAATCGAAAAGAACAGAACCTGCAAGCACCTCTCCCACTGCCTGAGCATCCTCGACTGTCATGGAGTAAGCTCGCCCCTGCTGGCCTCCTCCAGCCTGATGCTGATACTGCACAAACCTCTGCAGCTGCGTCGGTAACGGTCCCCGCTGCTGTCCTACCGGAGCCTTGGCTCCTCTTTCTGGTGCTGTGCCTATGTACTGGGAACACTCCCTCAGCTGGTGGTCCGCTGCTCCACATAGTAGGCACCTGCCCAGCCTACTCCTGCACTCACCCCATCCATGCCCCGGCTTCTTGCAGTAGGGGCAACTGACTGCCTGCTGTCTGGGTGCCTGATGCTGTCTGGGCTGCTGCTGTCCCTGCTGATGGCCGTGACCCTGGAACTGCTGCTGAAACTGATGCTGAACGTGCGGCCTCTTGGCCGGTCCTCCGCTACTGCTGCCTTCCTGGGAGTCTCGCCCCCTCTTGAGCCTAAGCTCAAGATCATCCTCTGCAGCTAAAGCGTCCACCAGGATCTCCTCAAATGTAGTGCTGCGGGCATTCTTGGTGTAGGACTTGACCTTCTTTACCAAGCCCTTCCGGAACCTCCGGGCCTTCGTCGTCTCTGACAAATTATCCATAAATCTGCTCAGGCGGCAGAACTCTCCTGCGTACTCCTCCACAGACTGGTTCCCTTGGACTAGGGCCTCGAACTGGGTCTCGAGGGCTCCCAGCGCTGCGTCTGGAAAGAACTTCTCCTTGAATAGCTTCTTGAATGCTGCCCAAGTCTGTCCTGCTGTACCGACCCTCGGGTCAGTCTGGTACCATGTACGGGCCAGGTCCTGCATCATGCTGGCCGCTGCCTCTATCTGGAGCCTCGTCGGGATCTCAGCCAACCTGAAAATCTCCTCCATATGCTCGATCCACTCATCGGCATACAAGATCCCCTCTGTCCCTCGGAAGTCTCTCGGGTGCATCTTCTGGAAATCTTGGATGCCCTTCTCCCGTGGCTGGTACGGCTGCAGAGCTGCCGCTGGCTGAGCTATGACTCTTTCTACCGCAGTCATTGCCAGCTCAATGCCTCGTGTGAGCTCTGCTGTCTGGCCCTGCTGCTGGGTCTGCTGACCCTCCATATACTGCCGGAAGAAAGCTAACAGCTGAACGGCGTCAATCGTCCCTGCAGGTGGCTGCTGCTGCTAAAGAAGTACATTCGGAATCACCGGACTCGGCTCATGCCTCACTGCTGGTGGGGCTCCTCCAAAAGCTGCTGAAATGCCTACCCCAGCTGGCATGACTGGGGCTGCGGCACCAGGGGCTGACTGCTGAGCATGAGAGGTGGCAGACCTCTCATCGACGTCCCCTGGCCCTGGCGATGCGATCGCGTCTCAACCATCCTGGAGACACAGATCAAAAGGAAACAATTGCTGAGAATGAGTCGAAATACCAAAGGAGGACAGTTTAAATCCAAGAAAGACAATAAGCGGCAAAATGTAGATATACGAAATCTGAATAAGAGTTTTTCCTATTTTTGATTGAGTACCTTCAAAAATATCCTAATCCTACTGTAGGCTGTAGTGATACTCTAGTTCGAATACCACTACATAAACTTGACCTGCATGGGCCACCACTAAAAACGTGTCACGACCCGCACCCACTGTAAGGGTACGAGAACGTAACAATGCCCAGCCTACGCCGCAGTGTCGGCGGTAAAACGCTGTCCTAGGTCAATCATCTGACAATAAAAATGTATATGTACAGTATATACACTCCGAATGGAGGTGACATAACAGAACAGTCTCAATCACATCTAAAGCAGATATAGAATAGTAAAGGTAGATAGAGAGATCAAAAGCACAATGTAATACTATTAAGAGAGAGAAAATCTAAGTGTATAAGATGACAACTCAAGAACATCCAGCTCAAAACAAGTCTCTAAATATAAACTACATCTCAGAACAACAACTGAAATTCAAATAACAATGCTGAAAGAAAAGCTAAAGCCTAGCTATCTAGCCTAGACTCTGGGAGTAGCATCCTGTGCTGCAGCTGGGTCCTCCAGAGGAACCAGGTCGCAGGTGTCGTCTAATCCTGCTCCGTAATAGGTGGTACATAGGGCCTCCTCCTCATCCTCTGTAATATTTTTAACAGGTCCAGTCAGGACAGAAGCGAGTACAGTACATCTCAACAGTTCATAGCAGGTTAGAAAATATAATCATGCAGTAAAGTAAGATATAGATACTGAAAAAATGCAGTATGTAAACAGAGAGAGAAACTGTAATGGAAATATCTACTATAAGTAGAGAGCTAATAGTGACTAGTGAGTCAGAGTAAAATATAAACATGTGAATGGCATAGGAGGTTCATGACTACAGCTAAGAGAGTGGTTCATGACTACAGCTAAGAGAGTGGTTCATGACTACAGCTACTTGGATAATATTCACATGTCTATTTCTACTCCCCCAACCCCAATCAATACACAAGGATCCGTTCAAGTTATGTTAAGGTTCGTGAAACTTCACATGGCTCATAAAATGAGTGGTACGTGAAGGTAATTTATGGGGGCTCCGTGAACATGAGAGTACATGTGTCACAGGCGGTTCGTGAATCAGAGGAAGCATAGAGATACGTGATGGTTCGTAAAATGCACAAAACATGCTATATCCGATGCTCCCGAGGGGGATAACATCTCATGAAAAGATCTATATAGTACCAATCCGTATGACCAACGTGACAGTATCAAGTAAAGTAATTTAAAGCAGGAAAATAATTCTAAACAGGATATAAAATGATCAGAGAATGTACTCGCCTGGTATCCTGAACGTCCGAAGAGAATATACTGTCCGAGGAGTGGTGTCTGTCTCCTATAGAATAGTACAAGTCACAACAAGTCTAAAATAAGGAAATAGACTGCTATAATGCATCTACATGAAGTTTGGGGTCAATCTAGGCTAAAGTCAACCTTTGGTCAACTCCAGTCAACCCTAACAGTCAAACTAGGTCAATTCTAGTCTAATTAAGTCAAACTAGGTCAACTAAATCATTCCAAGTCTAAACCTAGTCTAACAAGTCATTCTAGGTCTACCCAAGCCTAGGCTAGCACTCTACATCAATCCCAAGGCTATACAAGCCAAACACAAGCCACACATCATAGGCACATTCATATTTAACTATAATCATGAATTTCATATATATGTATTTATATATAGGATTACATATATTTACACAACATTATATATATTTAGAGAGGGAAAAAGCTATCAATATGAAAAGGGCTATGTGGTTAGTGTGTGTCATGAGTGAGGAAAAGTGTGTGAGTGTGTTACAAATGTGGCATGTGTAAGTTGGTAGATATAGGCTTAAACATATATACATATATGTTATATATATTGTATACAACCTATACCTCAACCTACAAATTGGAATAATAGGAATATAGAGAGAGAGTGTGTAAATGTGTGTAATGGGAAATATGTGAATTTGTGTATGTGTTCAGGAAATATGTGGACTTGTGTGTGTGTGTCAAGTGTGTGTGTACTGATTTTAACTCATGTGTGTGTGTGTATGTGATTTAAACTCATGTGTATG